>JANAVB010015600.1:33943553-34225778 GCA_029216955.1 Iris pallida
ACCAAACTTTGGGGGCATGTTCGCAGACATTGCCCCCGTGTCCATGTCAATTTTCTCGTGTCCTAGGTGCCTGTGCAGTGCGCACGAAGGGTGGGGTAGCAGGGCACGCACGCGAGTCTCGTACAGTGGGTTCGTGTCCATTTTGGACACGGACACAGCACGAAAACATGCTCAGTCCACTTGGGTTGTGACCTACTAGTCTAGGGCTACACAAAATATAATTTGTTTTACATTTTGACAAAAACAGATCTTTTGTGGCATTTCATCAAACAAGGTTTCCTAGCCTAGGATACGTGTCCGATACGGACACCAAACCAACTCTAATTTTCACCAAATTTGACCCACAGTTCCCTGGTACCTAGATGCATGCAAATATGAAGAAAAACACAATATTAACATGGTTTGAGGGTATTTACCTATTTGTGTGAAAACTCAAGAAAACACCAGGTAGGGAGGGTGTCCTCTTCTCTTGGTGATGCCCAAAGCTCCACAAATCCTTGATAGCATGTCCTAACTAGTACCCTCTAGTGTAGGGGAGTCCAATGCAAGAAACTAGAGGTGATTTGGATCAAAATGGCCAAGTTGTGGAGGTTTGAAGGAATGTGATTTTCTAGGTTAAAATTCATGTAAAATGATCATGAATTAATGTGAGGGGTTAATATAGGATGGTGTAGTGGTAGGGGGTACCCCATGGCCGGCCATAGCAAGGGGGGGTGTTCCTTGGCTTTCCTTCTAGGTTAAGGCAAGGACTTTGGTGAAAAGGTTGAAGATATTTCTAGGTTTCAAGAAATATCTCAAAAGTGAATATCTAGATATTTCAATCCTAAGATATTTACAACATAAAGTAAATACCTACACTTAGTCCTCTAGGTTAATGGCTAATCCCTAGATTAGGCTAAACTAGGTTAGGGACTAATCATGAGACTTACCAAGAATTAAATAATATTAAAATCACATAATCACAAACAAAATCTAGTAAATTACCAAAATACCCTTTTGGCCAAAAATCACTAATTTGATGTTCTAAGCCTATGGCTAAGCTCACATGGTCATGGCAACTTCTAGTTTAAGGAATACTAGGATTTACACTAAGGTTTTGCTAGTAAGTCACAAAGTCATAAGTCATGACTTAGAAAATGGTTTAACTTAACTAAAAATCACCAAAAATCTTATTATGACTAAAATACCACTAATAAATAATAAAAATAATAAATTTTCAAAAATACCCCAATTTCAGAAAACTGGGTGTTACACAAAGTATTCCTAGACTCAAATAAAATAAAAAATACATTGCTCAAAGAAATACAGACTCGAACAGGCAAACAATGCTTCGGTCTTGAACTGTGTAGATAGCTGTTCTTGATCATGTCCAAGAGTCCGAGATATCCTGACTAGTTCCATATATCGAGACAGAGTTTGATCAATTATTAAAATCATTTTGACCATATGACCAATGGGCCAACAGTATCTCCCTCTTACAAGCTTCCAACTTCTCACGGAAGCTAGTATCTTCCTCTGAAGCTTCTCTCCCTCTTACAAGTTCTCGCTCTCTATTAGCTAAACATTCTCAAACAACTTTTTCTTTCCCATGGATCATAATATTAAAATAGTATGCTCACATGGTGGTAGAGTAAATGGGTTAACTTACGAAGGAGATGACACCCAATTTTTTACAACTTATCGCCATATTACTTTAGAAATTTTATACAATTTAATTTCAGCGCATTTTTCTATTAATTATCAATTTATTTTAAAGTCTGTTTTTGGTTCCACATGTTTATTGATAGATGGTGAAGAAGCATAAAATTTTATTCTTGAGATTAATTCGCAATCACCTTATATTAGTTTATATGTTACTCAAGTTTCATCATTTGCTAATAGAACTAATGATGAATTTGTTTCTAATTACCCACATGTTAACACAGGTGCTAGTTCTTCTCAAACAATTGCTCCTTTACTAGATGAACATAATGATGATGATGATTATGATGATGATGATGATAATGATGATAATGATGAGGACAATGAAAATAGTGACGATTTAATTAAAAATACTGGTTATGAGATAGATGATGATAGTATTGATAATTCTAGCACTCCTGAATTATTTGTAGGACAAACATTCGACAGTCGTTCAAAATTTAGAAATTTTATAAGTAGTTTAGCAATTCAGCATAATTTTAGTTGTTCAGCCAGTGCTATAAATAATTCCCATAGAATTATATATAATTGTGATAAACAGAATTATCATTGGAGAGTATATGCCAAATCCATAGAAAAAGGATAAATAGTTAAAGTTAGTACACTAGAAAGTCGTCATTCTTGTTTAAGTGGACTTACGACAGGACGTCATCGACTAGCTACCGGTGCATGGGTTAAGACAAAAATAGTTGATTTAATTAGAGATAATGCGTCATATAGTGCATCACAAATTGTGAAGGATATATTTAGGGAACATCGTATACATATTACATACTCTAAAGCATGGCGAGTCCGGGAAATGGCATTACGTGAAATAAATGGTAGTTATGTTGAAGCATATGCTGGCCTTGAGGAGTATGGTTTTAGAATTATGGAGTCGAATCCAGGTAGTAGATGTTTTCTTAAGACTTCCGAAAGCAACATATTTGAGAGAATATTTATTTGCTTTAAGGCGTGTATTGATAGATTTTTAGGGGTTGTTTACCTCACTACCAGAATAAGTCATTTTAGTGACGCCTAAAGACGTCGCTAAAACAACAATATTCGTCGCTAACAATATTTAGCGACGAAATTACCGACGTTTCTGGCTAGTCGCGGAAATGTTAGTCGCTGATCATCTAAACGTCGCCAAACGTCGCAATTACCGATGTTTGCCGACATAATTATACGTTGGTATAATGCCGACGTCTACCGTCGTATCGTCGGTGGCTTTGCGACGTAAGATATGGTGTCGCTACGCGTCGGTAAATTTATCGACGAATTACCGTCGACTCGTCGGTGGTTTAGTGACATGATCGAAGTCGCGAAACGTCGATAAATCCTGGAAATTCCTGGAGATGATTAGCGACTTTTACCGACGTTTACCGACGTCCTCCGACATATATTGACGTCGCTAAACATCGGTACACTGGATAATATCGCTTATCTACCGACGTTTACCGACACAAAATTACATCGGAGGACGTCGGTAAACGTCGGTAAACGTCGCTAAATCTGCAAAAAAAAATAAAAAATACAGAATATCCATTTCTCCCTGCAGTTTAAAAAGCTAACCATTTCTCACTGTAGAATAGGATCCAAACAATCACAGAATGTCCAAAACTTGTTGTACACAGGTTTCAATCCCTATAACCAAGTCTACAACAATCACACAATGTCCAGTTCTCAGAATGTCTATTTCTTACTGTACACAGATTTCAGTCCCTATAAGCAAGTCTACAACAATATCACTTCACAATACGAAGCATTGTCAACTACTTTCCAACGATACTAATCCGAAATGGTATATAATAATCCAACACCGTCGATACCAGTCGAATGGCTTAATTGCCAAATATGGGAACGAATGACTCAGAACACAACCCAAAATTCATTCTAGCATACATTAGTGTGAATCATCTATGTTCTGTACATATGGTATAGTATATGTTCTTATCGTATCTAGTATCTGAAGAATGTAACAGAATCAAGATGAACTCACATAATGTAATACTAAGACATCATCTACTACTATATAAGATATAGTGATAGGTTGTCGTATCATTATTGTCGAAAGATGAGGGTCGGAGGACAGTCAACTTTATCTACAGATACATAGTTTCTGCCTCGCCAGTCAAATGGCTTAATTGCCAAGTATGGGAACGAATGGCTCAGAACACAACCCAAAATTCATTCTAGCATACATTAGTGTGAATCATCTATGTTCTGTACATATGGTGTAGTATATGTTCTTATCGTATCTAGTATCTGAAGAATGTAACAGAATCAAGATGAACTCACATAATGTAATACTAAGACATCATCTACTACTATATAAGATATAGTGATAGGTTGTCGTATCATCATTGCCGAGGGATGAGGGTCGGAGGACGTCGGTAAACGTCGGTAAACGTCGCTAAATCTGAAAAAAAAATACAGAATATCCATTTCTCCCTGCAGTTTAAAAAGATAACCATTTCTCACTGTAGAATAGGATCCAAACAATCACAGAATGTCCATTTCTCGCTGTACACAGGTTTCAGTCCCTATAACCAAGTCTACAACAATCACACAAAATATGGGAACGAATGGCTCAGAACACAACCCAAAATTCATTCTAGCATACATTAGTGTGAATCATCTATGTTCTGTACATATGGTGTAGTATATGTTCTTACCGTATCTAGTATCTGAAGAATGTAACAGAATCAAGATGAACTCACATAATGTAATACTAAGACATCATCTACTACTATATAAGATATAGTGATAGGTTGTCGTATCATCATTGCCGAGGGATGAGGGTCGTATCATCATCTACTACTATATAAGATAGGTTGTCGTATCATCATCTACTACTATATAAGATATAGTGATAGGTTGTCGTATCATCACAACTTTTCCACCTCAAGTTCTGATCAAGCATTTTCCTTCTCCTCTCCTCCACCATGGCACTGAACCCATCTGCTCCTTCCTACTTCCCTTCTTCTTATTTGACTCTCTCAGCCACATATGATATCCAGCTCAAATGTAGAGTCGGGAGAGAAGAAGTGGGCAGGAAGAGGAGGGGGAAGCAGCACAGCCGGCGGCATGACCCAGAGGAAGTACAGAGGTTGTCTTCAACATACGTAGGAGAACTATAAGGATATATCATTTCACAACATATCACCTTGTCAAAGACGCTTAATGTGACAACCATGTTACCGCGGTGTCGGAAGACTAATATGTCATAATTTTCTAAGCCGTGTGTTTTGACATAATCCTCCAACCGGATTTCAGTTCTATGTAATAATGCAAGATTACTACATAGGAGGAAAGAGTTGGGAGGATTATGTCAAAATACACGGCTTAGAAAATTATGACATGTTAGTCTTCCGACACCGCGGTAACATGATATTCACATTAAGGGTCTTTGACAAGGTGACATATTGTGAAAAGATATATCCTTATAGTTCTCCTACGAATTTGAAGAAAACACTTGTACTTCCTCCGGGTCATGCCGCCGGCTATGCTGCTTCCCCCTCCTCTTCCTGCCCACTTCTTCTCCTCCGACTCTATACTTGAGCTGGATATCATATGTGGCTGAGAGAGTCAAATAAGAAGAAAGGAAGTAGGAAGGAGCAGATGGGTCCAGAGCCATGGTGGAGGAGAGGAGAAGGAAGATGCTTGATCAGCATTGTCTTCCGGATCGTCCTCATCAAGGCATAATGGGCTGCTCAGCGTGCCCAGCTTCTTCAACTTCTCGCTGGCTGCAGAGTCGAAATGGAAACGGGTCCTCTTTGTCGGCCCGGAGCTATGACTCGCACTCGTCGCCGCGCTACCGGTTTTCTCTCCTCCTCTGACGCGGGTCATAATTAAGAAAAAAATTTCGTACCTCTTATTCACATAAATATCATTGTCGCCTTGTACTCGAGCCTCCTCGTCTATGACGCTATCCAACTTCTCGGTGCCTACATTGTCACTCGAATCTCCCCTTCGACTCGTATCGTCCTCTTCTTCGCCTGTCTTTTCGCTCCCTGTCTTGCAATCATCTGCTATCACCGCCGACTTATTCGACTCTTTCTCCGAGTCTTCCTCCTCCTCCTCCTCCTCCTCGGATGTAGAAGTATGGAAAATATTAAAGAAAGATCCATGCGGCCAAGAAACTCCATGCGGCTCAGAAAGCCCATGCGGCTCACAGATTCATGCGGGACGAGGGACAATGCAGCTAAAGACGTCCTATGCGGCTCAGAACAGGAGACACATAGCTTGTAAAATAGTTCTCCCCTCCTGCATTAATTGCTTTGACGGCTGACAACTCTGAAAAAGTGGCTGCCCTGACACAAAAGAGGTAATTATGACTCTGTCATAATGACAGACCCCTAGGGAAGTGAAGGAGATCTCTGACACAATCTCCCGAGATCCAGAAAATGCCACGTGGCCCTGACACATGGACGGTCATATGCGGCTTGAGTGAAGACCCTCCATGCGGTTCAGGGTAAAGCTGCCTTATGCGGCTCAGACAGAAATAGTCTCATGCGGCTCAAACAGAGGCCCCCCCATGCGGCTCGCAAATATCATCTCCATGCGACTCATTATCCATTGTGCGGCTCAAATTATCAATATAGGTCGAAGGTTCGGGGGGCCACTCCCCAAGCAGACCCGACATGTGGCCAGTCTTATGCGGCTCCATCCTTATGCGGCTCAACCCTTATGCGGCTCAATCCTCCTCAGCGGCTTTCGGGACACGTGTCATAAAGCCAATCAATTTTCCAGATTTACTGCAATCAAAGATTGGGTCAGATCCCAATAATCTGGAACACGTGGCAGGAGAATAAATTAAATTTATTCATTCAGATTCGCAGACATCATCAAATCATCACCACGGAGATTTATTCTAATCAGCATTAATTACTGATAGGATTTGGTATAATCTACACTAAATGGCCCAGATTTATCACGCTCAAGATTAATGGCCCAGATTGATCGATCGACAGGCCGCCGCCACTTTGAGGGGTAATCATTGTGAACCCTAATGAGGTCCCTCCATTCCTATAAATAGCAGGGTGCCATTCCCTTGCAAGATAGACGCACACACAGAGAGGCACATATACATACAGAGAAAGACTTTTTCGAGATCAAAGAGCACCAGAATACTTAGAGAGAAGAAGCAGAGAGAGAGTAAAGAGAGCATTTCTTCCAACGCCAAAGAATCTTCCGGAGCCAAGGCTGCATATCGATCGTCCAAGGAGTAAGGCAAAGCTGCCGTCGCTTTCCCAAGCCTCTATCGTCACCCCCCAGAATCTAAAATAAACAATTGTACTTAGACTGCTGTACCTAGGTTTTCGTCCCTAGGCTTTCTTTGTACAAGCGAGTTTGTAACGTGAAGTAAAAGTCCAGTCCTCCGATAATTGTTCTGCTCTTTTATATTTTATGGCAAACACGATGGCGACTCTGCTGGGGACAAACTTCTCCACGGCTGAGGAGTTGGTGATGCAGTCGGATGCAGCCAAGCTTGGCTCCACGCAACAGAAGATGGTCGTCCGTTTCAACCAACAAGCGTTTGAAGAGATGCTCTCTGAATGAAGTGCTGGCCCGATCCAGAAGCGAACCCGCACAAAGAAAGCTCGCTGCGAGTGGAGGCCAAAATCGTTTGCTCCTCCACAAGCTCTGGACGGGGTACTCTCTGCTACCCAAGACGGCGAGGGCGATTTTCATACGGCTCCACTTCGAGCCGTAGGGAACTATGCTGTCCCCAAGTCCGACAGAGGAAAGTACTACGATGCTGGACTTGCAGGGACAAAGAGCGACTCTATGCGCCCCCAAGAAGAAGCCGAGCACTCCTGTGGCCAAATCTGTCAAACACATGCAGGAGGCTCATGCGGGTGGATCTACCGGCCGCATGAAGAAAATCCATGCGACCAGATCATCCAGTCGCATAAAGAAGACTCATGCGGCTGAGACTCCCAGCCGTATGAAGAAAGCCTATGCGGCTACGTCTGCCAGCCGCATACGGACCAACGATGACAGCTGCATGACGCCTACTCTACGCGGCTCTTTCTTCGACCGCCTCTCGTACGGTCCTGATCTCTTGTGCTCACTTAGACTCTTCCTACTATGTGCCCTTACGTACTAGAGCGAAGAAGTCTAAAGCAGCGCGAGCCTGGCGAGTTCGGTCCGCTGATCTGACCTCTGACCATCCGAGCGTTCCGCATACTGCTACGCGGGCCTCGGATGGGAAGTTGTACAGAACCACTCGAGTCCAGCCCCCGACGGCAGACGGACAGAGAGGTTCGTAAAAGTCTCCCAAAATCCCGGAAGCAATCATGGTCGGTCCAGACCCATCTGACTTACGTGAGGCCATCCTCCACAAACGCAAGGAAAGAGAAGATGTATCTGGGTGCAAAGAGTCCTCCCACGGACGTCACTGCACCCATGTCATCGTCAACTGCTGCTGCAACAGCGCGACGGTGCGAGAAGACTGGCAGTCTGTCTTTCAAAGACTGCAACAGCTATCTTCAGAAGACGAGGCACTACCCGTCATCTCCTGCAACTCTGCTCGGAAAGTCCCCGCTGATGGAAGGGGGAAGAAGACAAATGTTCCTAGCCCGAAGATTTCAACCACTGCAACTAAAAGACTGTCGTCCAAGCGGGTGCCCACCACCGGAGTTTTCCAAGGTACTCGCTCTAAGACGAAATCTGCTACAGTGGGAGATTCGTCGTCCATAACGCAAGGGGTTGCTGGGGCTGGGGGTAGCACCCCTCCGAGCCTCCACAGTAATCCGATGTTCCGAGAAGACGAGCCGGGGGAGACAACTCTCCCATCGGATACAACAAACCTCGACGTCCCCGAGGACGTCCACAACTCCCAAGACGAGGCAAACTCAGAAACTGGAGGTATTGTTCCTTCCGAGTCTGAATCAGAAGGGAACATACCCACATACCCCGATGACTTCTCACTACAGGGGTACGATTCGGAGGGCGCTTCCTCCACTGCTCCGTCTATCTCTTCTCATGTGAAGACGGTATTCATGACAGACAGCAACCAAGGTGGTTCCAGTGATCGCCAACGCATCGACACTCTAGAGGCCATACTATATGCCTTGGTCAAGTCTGTAGACGAGATCAAAGTGGCCCTCCCAACTCTCCAAGGAAGGACGCCTGGCCAAACAAGTACGGGTCCCACGGTCAATGCGGACTCGAACTCAGCGGCACCGAACCCGGGCAACAGTCCTCCCGAAGTAACGGCCCTCACCACTGTGGATGAGGCCTGCGAAGCGAAAAGAGAGGTCCAAGAACTCCGAGCCATGTTCCACGCTCGAGAAAACTCTCAAGACCTCAGAATACGGCAACCATACCCTGCTGCATGGAGGGATGTTCCATTCCCACCAAGATATAAGCCGTTCAATATCAATCCTTATGATGGCAAGACCTCAGCAAGTCGGTACATCACTTACTTCGAGGTCACCACCGACCATCTGCCCCATGACGATGCCATTCTCATACGATTATTCATCGGGGCATTGGAAGGAGTCGCCTTCGACTGGTATCGCAATCTGCCGGACAACTGCATCCATTCCTTCGCCGGCTTCAAGCGCATGTTCTTGGAGAGATTCTACGAAGTAGGGCAGGACATCACCATGTCCACCCTCATGGACGTCATCCAAGGGGAGAAAGAGCTGACAAGGAACTACATCGAGCGGTTCCACCAAACCGCCATGAAGTTGCCCTCTGGAAACCCGGATTCCTCCTTGATTAAAATTTGCCAAAAGAGACTGCTTCCAACAATCAGTCTCTGGATGGGCGAAAGTCAATTTAAGGATTGGAAGACGTTCATCATCAGTGCCACAAGCGCCGAAGAACGATTGAAGAAGACTCGCCAACTGGGATTGCACATCTCGGACGGAGAGAACAAGGGCAAGCGTCCCAACAACGACAATGGGGGTAGCCCCTCCAACAATCGGGACAGCAGGGGAAAGCAGGCTATGGTGGCCGATACAGCACAGAAATCTGAGCCAAAGCCAGCAGACAAACAATGGCCGTAAATCACTTACTCCTTCGAAGACGGTCACGTCAAGCCCATCTTGGACATGCTCATACAAGGAGACAGAATCCAGCTTCCTCCACCAAGACGGGAACCGCGGCCGGCAGAGATGGAGAACCCAAAGTACTGCCATTATTACCACTACGTCCACCATGCTACACACGACTGCTACCAGCTAAAACGGTACATCCAAAACCTCATCGATTCGAATGCTCTGGCTATCGATTTCGAAGAGGTAACCGTGGCAGCCAACATGGTGTCAGTATAATTCGACAGCTTCACTCCAACGGAAACTCAAGACGGGGTGGTCCCCATCCCTCTGGCAACAATAGAGATCGCTAATCTTTCTCCTCTCCGAGATCAGACCGCTGGTCTAGTGCCGCTCACCACATCACGAGGAGAGGTCATGTGGATCCATCCAAACTTGGTATCGGAAGTGACTCGGCCCATATCGTCTTCTACCTGCAAGAAGAAGAGTGGAAAAATCAGGTCCTGCCGCACAATCTCGGCAGACATCGAAGAAGCTACAGCCGTCGTCACACGGTCTGGGGCGCAATCCCAACCTGTGGTTGACAATCCAGCTGAAGATCATCAACCCACTATAACTGATGCTCCGGGACCGGCTCAGCCTCCGATGACCGACAAGCCTAGGCCGAGGGAGACTCGCTTTGATAAATCCCTCCGAAAAGAGGCATCACAAGGGCTGGAGAAGCCCTACAACTTCGACATCTTAGCACAATTGGTCAACACACCGGCCAAGTTGTCATTATACGAGCTTCTGAGACTCTCCAAGGATGTTCGTGCGGCTTTGAGCGATGCACTCCAAAATGCCGACACGTACCTCGCTCAGGTCAACCTCACAGGAGAGATCCTGCCTGCAGATCTCCAAGACAGCGCCTGTACGGGAGCAATGCCTAACATCGTCTTCACTCCGCAGGACATGCTCATCAAAACCAACCTGCGCGATCGCCCGCTATACTACACTGGATACATCGACGACGTAAAGGTGGATCGGATGCACATTGATCCTGGCTCTTCTATAAGCATTATCCCGAAGGGTCTGCTACATCATCTCCGCATCCCAATGTATCGCCTGACGCCTACAAGCACCGCCATCAGCGGTTTCAATTCGGACAAGAGCTACCCAATTGGGAAGATTTGTCTGAAGTGTCAAATTGGCGACCTCCAATCCGAAGTTACCTGCTACGTCATAGATGCAGACACTTCTTACAACATCCTCTTGGGACGTCCATAGATACACGATTATATGATCGTGCCCTTCATGCTGCACCAATGCTTCAAATATGTCGACAAATACGGCTTCGTGAGGACGGAATTTGCTGATATCAATCCTTTCAAAGGGGTCGAATCCTACTACTCAGACTCCTTCCTGTACGAAAAGTCGAAGAAGCGTCTTGGATAAGGAGATGTACAAGCTAGTATAGAGACAATCGCAGGATCAGAAGAGCCTCTGACGAGCCACCTCCAAGCTCGCAAACCTGACAAGTCTGCACCCCTTACCGCCACTCTGCGTAAGGACGCAATCAGCCTCTAGGCACAAGAAGAGCAGATGATAATTCGGCTGCCAAGGTCTGGCCAAGTGCCAAGACCCACAACGGAGCCACTGACAATTAGGCTGCCGAGAGCCGGCCAGTCTCAAACGGAGAAGCTCAATCCTTCCGACAAGTCAATGACGATACGCCTTCCCAAGAAGGGTCGTCACCCCGATGCAAGGCCTGGAACTTCTAGCGAACCAACCACTCCCCGCCCAGCATTGAGTGCCAAGCTGGGGGTCGCTAGTTTGCCAACAACTCCACGCTCTGCTCCACCAGCTGAACCTCTGACGATCAAGCTGTCCAGGTCGTCCTCTCAGTCTTCGTTTATACAGGGGTAGCTGAAGAGGAACCGGAGCTAGCCAAGTATGTGGCTGCCCACACTGATGTTCCCTCCGCAGATGATGTAATCCTTCTAGAAAAGATACCTTACTTCATCAATAACGGGCTATTTTTGAACTACCTCGAGCTTAATAAGCTCTGTACGATGTATGCTATGGAACACGGTATAGGCACTCACCTCCACACACAGGTGACAAATGTGCACACCGCAATCCAGCTTACTCCAGCAGAAGACGCTTATTGCATAATCGAGGGAGGGGACCACCCAATCATCTTCGGCCGGAAGGATGACCCTCATCCCTTCACCATAGAAAAAGTCGACCTTGGATCAGATGCCGGGAGACTGCCTCTGTATCTTTATAGCCCCCAATCTAAATATCTCATGCAAAAATAGGGGTATGATCTGGAGACTACGCCAGGCTTGAACTATGGCACGGGGCGACGATTACCTTTGAAGCCACCGGTCCCAGCAGGCAAACCACGGGACTACTATAGCAAGACTCGATGTGGATTAGGGTATGTAACACCCACGACGACCCCTGAAAGTTCAGATAAAGAATGTGACTGGCATTCACATTCGACCGGGTCACCAACTTCTGACTCTGATACCAGCATCGAAGATGTATTCAGACAAGTCTTGTCAGTCAACATGGCATTCGTCGACGCTTATGAAGAAGACAAAGACATCCCCGAAATCCTCGAGCTAAAGCCGTGGGCCCAGCAGTTGGATGCGGAATGGGAAAAGCGGTTCGAACTGAGGGAACCTCCTACTGAAGATGAGGTTATCCAAGTCGACCTCGGCAGCGAGTCTTCTCCAAAACCAATCTTCGTCAGTAAAAGCTTAACAGACGAAGAGCGAGAATCACTGCTGGAACTTGTCAAAGAATACATTGATGTGTTCACATGGAGCTATGAAGACATGCCGGGGTTAAATCTCGATATTGCTCTTCACAAGCTCAACATTCGGCCGGACGCAAAGCCAGTCAAGCAACAACAGCGACGCTTCCGCCCAGGCATCATGGATGCGATCGAAACCGAAGTCAATAAACTGATAGCCAGCGACTTCATTCGTAAGGAACAACATCCCGATTGGGTCGCCAATATAGTACCCGTCCTCAAGAAGAATGGGAAGATTCGAATCTGTATCGACTTTCGCAATCTGAACGAAGCATGCCCCAAAGATAAATTCCCCCTCCGTATCACGGACATCATGATTGACAATACCTGCGGCTTTGAATGTATGTCATTCATGGATGGCTTCTCGGGGTACAACCAAATCAAGATGTCTCCTGACGACGAAAAGCACACATCATTTCGAACACCGATTGACACGTATTGCTACACAGTCGTGCCTTTCGGTTTAAAGAATACTGGCACCACATATCAAAGAGCCATGAGTATCATCTTCAGGGACCACTTACGCAAGACGGTGGAGTACTATGTTGATGACATCACCGTCAAGAGTCGCTGTAAGGGAGACCATCTGCAGGATCTGAGGACGGTATTCGACCTGATACGAGCGTACAATTTAAAAATGAACCCTACGAAGTCCTTCTTGGGCGTATCCAGCGGGAAGTTCTTGGGTTTCATCATCACCGCCTAGGGTATCCATGTAGACCCTGAGAAGACAAAGGCAATTATGGAGATGGGTCCACCGAGAAATCTTTGCAAACTCAGAGGCCTTCAAGGGAGGCTAGCGTACATCAGGAGGTTCATTTCTAACCTCTTCGGGCGATGTCGGCCATTCACCCACCTCATGAAGAAAGGCGTCTCGTTCATATGGGACGAAGAATGCCAGCGGGCCTTCGACAGCTTTAAAGAATATTTGTCGAATCCTCCAGTCCTGGTGGCCCCGGTTGCTGGAAAACTATTCCTGCTCTACGTACGAGCAATGGAGCATTCTCTCGGAACCCTACTGGCACAAAACAACGATGCAGGCCATGAACAAGCCATATATTACCTCAGCCGAATGATGATTGGGCCAGAGCACCGATACACCACTGTGGAGAAGGAATGCCTTGCCCTAGTGTTCGCCATTCAGAAGACACGGCACTATATCACCGGACAAACGATACATGTGATCTCACGAGTCAACTCTCTCAGGGTTCTCATGACTAAACCAAGGGCACTCAGCTCTCGTCTCGCTACATGGGCGATATTGCTATCCCCCTTCCATATGATCTTCGTCCCACAAAAGGCGGTCAAAGTTCAAGCCCTGGCAGACTTTTTGGCAGCCCACCCGGGCTCGGAGTCATCCAGGATATATGAAGAGATCCCAGATGAGGTCGCCAACTCGTATGCAACCTCTCACGATAATATATGGCGAATGTTCTTCGACGGCGCTTCGAGAACTGGACCTAAGGGCAACATCGTCGTCGGAGTCGGGGTGGTGCTGGTTTCTCCTACCGAATTGGTGATCAACCGTGCTTACTCTCTCACAGAACCCTGCTCTAACAATATGGCCGAGTACAACGCTCTGGTCATTGGCCTCCAACTTGCAAAGGAGCTGGGGGTAGAATACCTTGAAGCATACGGCAATTCCCAGTTAATCGTCAATCAGATCCGGGGCTCATACGAAGTTCGCCACGAAGACATGATCCCCTATCACCAAATAGCGATCGACATCATCTCGTCGTTCGAGGGGTTCTTTATCGAACATGTCCCCAGACTCCGAAATATCGAAGCCGATGCCTTAGCAGGCCTGGCCGCTTCCCTAGCAGTGCCGAATCATACCCATCAATTGGTAGATGTGATAGGCCACGAGCTGGTCTTCCCCAAGAACAATGTTCAATTCGTGGCAAGTTATTCTGCTCAGGCGATTGATGATGCCCCAGATTGGAGACAACCATTCATCGACTTCGTCGTCTATGATATCCTGCCCGAGAACCCAAAGGAAGCCACTTCCATCAGACGACGTTCCCTCAGATTCTTCTACGATACAGAGACGAAAATGCTGTATCGACGATCCTACGATGGATTATTGCTTCGGTGTCTGTCAAACGCAGAAGCCAAAGAGGCCGTACGAGAAGCGCATGACGGTGTCTGCGGGGCCCATCAGCCTGGTCCTAAATTGCAAGACCGTCTTTGCCGAATGGGCTACTACTGGCCCACGATGGTAGCGGATGCGACAGACTACGCAAGAAGGTGCAAAGCCTGCCAAGTCCATGCGGACTTCATTCACCAGCCATCCGAATTTCTACATCCGACAGTGGCATCCTGGCCCTTCGAAGCATGGAGGATGGATATCATTGGTCCAATTACTCTACCTTCCTCCCGTGGACATCTCTTCATACTTGCGATCACGGATTACTTCTCCAAATGGGCAGAAGTTGTTCCACTCGCTGAAGTAAAGACTTCAAACGTAATCAGCTTCCTCAAGCATCACGTCATCTATCGCTTTGGACTGCCCCGAAGGATCATCCATGATAATGGTCCGCAGTTTGCAAGCCACACTTTTTATCGGTTCTGCGATAAACATCGCATCCAGAATATTGCTTCGACACCATACAACCCAGCAGCAAACGGGTTGGCAGAGGCATTCAACAAAACAATCATCAAACTCCTCAAGAAGTCTGTCTCTTCCAACAAACGTGACTGGAACGAGAAGCTCGGTGAATGTTTATAGGCATACCGTACTACAGTCCGAACAGCCACCGAGAACACACCATTCTCCTTGGTATACGGGAATGAGGCAGTTCTCCCATTAGAGGCTCAAATACCCTCACTCCGCGTTGCCCTCACTTATCAATTGACGACGGATGATAACTACCGACGCCGACTACAAGAGTTGGAGGCCTTAGATGAAAAGCGCCTCCTGGCTCGGCAAAGGATCGAGCTATACCAAGCACGCATCTCTGGAGCCTTCAACAAGAAGGTCAAAATCAGGACATTCCAAGTGGACGATCTTGTTCTGGCAGTCCGGAGGCCGATGGTCATGACTCACAAGACCGCCGGCAAGTTCCAGCCCAAATGGGAAGGTCCATTTATCATCGAGGCCGTATTCTCCAACGGTGCTTACCGCCCCGCCAAGCAAAATGGAGACTTGCTCATGTTGCCCGTCAACGGCAAGTTCCTGAAGAAATACTATGTCTAGACGATAATTTTCCAAATTTTTGAGTCACGTGCCCGCTGGTACCACTGAACTCATCCTTACAATTTTCCAGATCATTGAGTCATGTACCCTCTCGTGCCACTGAACTCACTTTTACAATATCGAGTCATGTACCCTCTCGTGCCACTGAACTCACACTTTCACAATATTGAGTCATGTACCCGCTGGTGCCTCTGAACTCACATCCCGGTCACTCTTTCAGATAGTAAGTCATGTATGATCATACCTCTGAACTTTCTTCCTGGAAGAGATCCTCCCTCATGATCTAATACCCACACTCCCGGTACACAAAAAGGGTAATCGATCCACAAATTACCAAAATGGTCATGTCCTCATTACCTCTGAGTCGTTTCACTTCCGCCAAAAACAAATCACCCCCTACATAGAACTTCCATGTCCTCATTACCTCTGAGTCGTTCTATGTACCCCCTCTTCATTGAGCCCACTCCTACCATGTCCTCATTACCTCTGAGTGGGAAGGCTCCGTAGAAGAAACCTTCATACTTGCCATGTCCTCATTACCTCTGAGTAAGTATGTCGATTCCCTTTCAACCTATTATCTGTACCCATGACCGGAGTACGACAAGGATAATAGGTCCACAAATGTCCTCTGTTGACCACAAATGTCCTCTGTTGACCACAAATATCCTCCGTGAATTCACTCCTGCCATGTCCTCATTACCTCTGAGCAGGAAGATTCTACGATAAAACCCTCATGCTTGCCATGTCCTCATAACCTCTGAGCAAATATGTCGGTTCTATTTCACCCTACTATCTGTATCCTAAGCCAGGGTACACCAAGGATAATAGGCCCACAAATATCCTCTGCTAAGTTTCTTAGCACAAGCCCACCATCTCATCATGCCCCGGGAGCCCAGCTGCTCTACGGCATTCTTTTTCTCGATACCGAGAGCACCTATGACCACTTTGCCATGGCTGTTCCAGGTACCCTAACCAAACTTGTTATCTGTACCTAAAACCAAGGTATGCTATGGGTAACAGGTCCA
Source organism: Iris pallida (assembly GCA_029216955.1). NCBI lineage: Eukaryota > Viridiplantae > Streptophyta > Magnoliopsida > Asparagales > Iridaceae > Iris > Iris pallida. The sequence goes on from JANAVB010015600.1 coordinate 33,960,270, forward strand.
CAAATAAGTCCCCTAGACGGGGAAAACATCACCACAATATCACAGGTACAACAAGCAATACGAATGAAGGGTAGAATGGAAAGTACTCTTTATTTGAAGGAAGAAAAAAGTATTACATGTTTCGGGACCGCGTCCCTCTCAAAAAGAAAAAACATGAACAAAACACAAGAAGAAAAGGCCGACTATAGCTCAGCATAACACACTTCCAGGAGCCAGTTTTTCACCAATGCAGTCCCCCGCTCAAGCCTCCGTTTAGCTCGACGCTCGGCCTCTTGGGACAATTGCTCTACGTCATTCAAATACATATACGCCTGCCAGTCGTTCTCTATCTTCTTTCGGGCAAGTTCTAGATTGGCTGAAGCCCTACTAAACTTGTCAGCCTCCTGAATGGCAATCTCTTTTTCAGCACGAGCAGCTTCAAGCTCGGACTCCAGAAAGGCCAGCTTTCTTTGGAGCTCTAGGATCTGTTCCCGGGTGTCGGTTACCCCGCGGGAGGCATCCGCTTCTCGAGTCGTACAGTCTTTAGTTCGACGGCTCCATTGATCGTACGACCGAGTCAGATCCCGGCGGTCCTTTAATATGGCCAGTTTGAGCGACTCTCGGGCAATCATAACCTTTTCCACCGCAGTAACAAGGAAATTGTGCTCTTGGTTTATCGCCGCAGGTAAATCAGCTTGCTGCAGCCTGCAAAATTGGGCCACGAGACGATCAGCCTCTAACAATTTAGGCTCCAGAAGCGCAGCCAGTTCCCCTCCACCAGATAGTGTCCTAAGGATATTGATCTGGCCACCGGCGCATTGATGGGCCAGAGTAAAGGGAGTCCTCCTTTCCACAGCTGTCTCGATCACCCTCTTCAGGTGGCGGTGGAAACTGTCGACCACATCCCGGGACGCTTCATCCAAAACCTCTGTGGAGGACGGAGTCAAAGGGAGTGTGGCAGGCAGTACCGAAGGAGTAGCCTCAGAAGTCGCTGCCCCCGCCACCAAGGAAGCAAATTCCGTACGGAAAGATGCTTAAATAGCGGCTAACTCCTCTTCCGCCGCCCGAAGAGCCTGGATGCTCGGCAAGGCGGAAAGGTTAACCCCCAAAACTATATTCGCAGAAGAGGGCGCAGGAAGCATCGTCCCTTGTCCCAGCTGTACTGCTACCTGGGCTCCCGAACTCGACCCAGATGGAGGCCCCTCAATGCAAGGAGGTTCCGTCAGATCCCCTCCGGTAGGGTCCGCCCCAGCAATGTCCGTCACCAGCAATAAATGGTTGGGACCTGAACATCCAAAGCAACCATTAATCGACGTAATCCGAAGGATAGGATGACGGAGTAAATAATCTTATTCACAGGTTAAGGTTTGACTTGTATTACCAGGGGAAGAGCATGGAGGCTGCGGTTCGTTCACAGCCGACGTAGTTTCCTCACCCGCAGCTTCTGATCCGAATTCAACTGGTTTCTCTGTCACGGCCATCCCTGAAAAGGAGCCAGCCAGGACAGTGTCATCCTGTTGGAGTTCAGATGTCTCAGGGATGGGCGCAGTAAAACCCCTATCCCCCTGAGTTGAGGTCCCAGCAAGGTGAGACTCCTCGACCGCCTCCGGAAGAACCCCAGCAGCAATGATAGCAGTGCTCACATCACTGACCAAATGGGACAGGACCGGATCAACCTCGGCAATCGGGTCCTGAGAAGCGAACTCATCTGACGCCTATAAAGAGCAAAAGGAAAAAGCGATTAGGCCATAACATAGAAGAAGAAGAAAGGAGGTAGTCGAAACTCAAATCACCTCAGAAACGTTAACATCATCAATAAACAGCCTGCGACGTCTTACCGCAGCGTGCTTTATGGAGTAGGTTCGGCCGTCAGCGGCAGTCACGCGCCTGCTTCGCTTACGCGAAGGGCCAGGCACTGCAGATGGTTGATCCTCTACTACCTCGTCAGACCAAGTAGGCGGCTGACTCGACACCCTTTCATCTGGCATAATAGGGGGCTGATTCCCAACTTCCTCGTCTGAAGAATGCGACGAGTCATCGGCGTCTTGTTCATTATCCTCTTCGTCCGCCATAGTGGACTCTGAGTCCGGCACAGGAACCCTGTTTGCCCCCCTCTTCCTCTTCTTGGATCCCTCTGGCTTCTCAGCCAAACCAGTGCCAGCAATGAAGCTAGTATTTATATCAAAATCGACAGGAGGCTTGCTCGCTGCGACATGATAAAGGGCCGCTATATACAAAATATCTCCTGCTGTCTTGGCATTGGGGACCGAGAAGCTGGCCCGGGTATGGACTGTATTGTAATAATGCCAGGCCCGGACGCCATCGAGTACACTGCCCTCGAAGCTCAAGCAAGCGCTAGGACAATCCATGAACAATTGACTATACCCGAATTGACGGGAAAATCTACTGGGCAGATAAGGCTCCAGGTATACGTTATTTCGGTAACGATATACCAGGTGCGCAGGACGGATGTTGCGCAGCCAAAGAAGCATCTTCTCAGATAAAAGTTGGGGAGGATCAACGCCGTCAACATACACTCCCCTCACTTCTCTGAGGGTAAATTGAGGAAGAGAGACGAAGAACTCGGGCCCGTCAACTCTCGCCAACGCCCTCCGGCAGGCTGGCATGGTATCGTGCTCCCAAGGCTGATGACGGTATTGAAAAAAGAAGGCGTCGTCAGTAGTAACATCTTCTTCAGTTCCTGGCCTCATCAACGACCGGTAGTGCATTAATAACCACCCCATGAGGTAGTGGTATGGTAGTTCTATCCGTTCAAAGTCCAGCGTCGTCTCACGAGCAATGACTTTGGATGAAAAGGCGCGGAGGCCGTGATATATGCTACACACCATAGCCGGGAGAAGGGCCAGTCTTACTTTGAAGACTAGCTTCACAGCAGGGAGAATGAAATGGCGGCTGATCCTTTCCATAGAACCTGCTCCGCCCGAGACTACGCAATTGCGTAGCCACACCATCAAGAACCCGGCTAAGATCGCTTTATCGGACATTTCCCGGGTACCGTAGTGGAAGTAACTGAAGGAATCAATGCGGCTCCCAAACCTGTCACGGGTAGACCTCGACCTTTTGACCTTCAACATCATGTCCTTCACCTCCTCCGGGGTTTGAGGACCTCGAGACGAAACTCGGCCGGAGGGACGTAACTTGAAAAGATACGCAACCCAGGCCGTGGTGTGAGGGGCGCTCCCTTCTGAGCTATTTTCTTTCTTGATAGCAATCTGGTGGCAGATGCTATGATGTCACAACAGTTCTCGGTACACGGCAACGAAACCAGGAAATCGTCGATCCAGGTCATCGAGTTCCTCGTTCGTCGGGTATACTTCAAAGGCTTCGCCTCCCCACGGTAGCTTAGAAACAGCATGCATCTCATGGAGAGCAAGGCCCAACTCTCCTCCGGGCGCGAAGAAAGTCCCCGTACGCCGGTTATACAGCTCCAAAAGGGCCATGAACAAAGGCTTGTTAATAGGCAACCCGTAACAGGTGCCCCGGACGGCGTAGTAAAGGTCAATTTCCCGAAGAGATTCCCCATATTTCCTCAGGATCCATGAGGTAAGATTGGCCCATGTAGGAATGGGGTTGATCCAGTTCAGCAGCGACAACCTGCCCACAGGATAAGACCCCTTGCGAGCGAGCTGATTCAGAAAAGTATCAGCTCGAGTAAAAGTAAAGTTAGGACCAGTCACGTTTACAAAAGTGCCAGGGAGCAGCCCCATCACACTCCGACTAACTGAATCCTTGCCCGCACATGCTGAACCAGTACGCCTGTTGTAGTGGATGTTGCCCACAAACATTCTCGGTCGGGTAGGAGTCAGGGAGCCCACCATTGTCCTGCCCAGCGGTACCATGTTAAACCATGAGAGGGAATAATGCCGCTCCATCTCGGGGATATGGATCTCCACTCCGTCTACAGAAAAATCCCAGTTCTCTGAAACATCCAGCAATCGGGAGTTCTTTATGGAAAAGGCATCCCCAAAGAGAAAAGCCGGTTTCAGATATTCTCCGTCCAGTTTTCCCGAATTCATCATAGAACAGAGAAAGTGGAAAGGTTGGTTGTTAATGACAGCCATCCTCTCTCTAGGTTCATTAGTGGGAAGCTGGTCCACTATGTGTCAAATTAAGCCGTCGAGTCGCACGCCCACAGCAAACTGAGCTGAACCCACAAGAAGCTCTCCTGCTGGGTTGGTTGGGAGGCTCACTGAAAAAAGGATAACACGAAACAGGATTAAAAGATGGTTACTGAACTCAAGTCCCTACGAGCCTATGCGGCTCGGATCAAACGAAGCCCTATGCGGCTCAATTGTAATTTGGTTCCAAGTGGCACGGCCACAAGAGAGCTTATGTGGTTCAGCCAACACAGCCTCATGCGACCTAAATCAATTGAGAGTTCCATATGACATTGGTTCGATAGCTTATGCGGATCAATCGAACATATGCGGTTCTAAGCAAAAAAGCTTTTGTGGCACTGAAGCGCTATACGGATCAGTCTGTTAGAAGCTTATGCGGATCAATCGAACATATGCGGTTCTAAGCAGAAAAGCTTTTGTGGCACTGAAGTGCTATACGGATCAGTCTGTTAGAAGCGTATGCGGATCAATCGAACATATGCGGTTAGAAGCTTATGCGGCTCCGTTCAAGGGAGACTTCATGCGGCTCAAAACTTTCTCATGCGGCTCAAACATAGGGTATCTCCTATGCGGCTCGGATATGAGAGGGTCATGCAGCCCATACAGCATATGCAGCTCTATCATAGCCGAACTTGGGTAAAGGCTTGTGCATGAATATGCAACAGAGCCACAGATTCTTAGGATTCAAAGTATCCAAATACAACCCTTACCATTAAGGTCAGGACGGACATCAGGGTGCACTTCGGGAACGACGGCTGACGAGGAAGCCGCCTTCTTGCCCTTTGCAGCAGCGGAGGCGACCTTAGAGGATTTGGGGGCCATGACCGACGATCGGAGAAGGGAAATGAGGAAAGAAAGGCAAGACAACAATAGTTGGACGAAGGAGAAAGTAAAAAAATCCCCCCGACCGTACTCATCCATATTTATAAACAAAAGTGAAGCGTTTCGATCCCCGTGCATACACGAAGACCGACTCTTCGGTTATCAAGGTGAGCCGCCGAAAATGAAGGCCAAGCTCCTCGGATCTCGTACTGAAAAGTGGCCTTTAAAGCTGACAGCAAATCAAACAGCATTTAATGCAAAAGATTGCCATACGTGGCAATGATGTCGTGGCCGAAAGTCCCCTGCGGCTAAGCCCTCCATGCGGCTTAAACATCCATGCGGCCAGGACTTCATATACGGCCAGAAGAATACAACCATGCTTCTTATTCAAAGTATTTCAATTTTGCAAATTGAAAACTTTGAAGGGGGTCTTGTAGAAGCATGGAAAATATTAAAGAAAGATCCATGCGGCCAGGAAACTCCATGCGGCTCAGGAAGCCCATGCGGCTTACAGATTCATGCGGCACGAGGGACTATGCGGCTCAAAACGTCCTATGCGGCTCAGAACAGGAGACACGTGGCTTGTAAAATAGTTCTCCCCTCCTGCATTAATTGCTTTGACGGCTGACAACTTTGAAAAAGTGGCAGCCCTGTCACAAAAGAGGTAATTATGACTCTGTCATAATGACAGACCCCTAGGGAAGTGAAGGAGATCTCTAACACAATCTTTCGAGATCCAGAAAATGCCACGTGGCCCTGACACGTGGACGGTCATATGCGGCTTGAGTAAAGACCCTCCATGCGGTTCAGGGTGAAGCTGCCTTATGCGGCTCAGGCAGAAACAGTCTCATGCGGCTCAAGCAGAGCCCCCCCCCCCCCATGCGGCTCGCAAGGATTATCTCCATGCGGCTCATTATCTATTGTGCGGCTCAAATTATTAATATAGGTCGAAGGTTCAGGGGGCCACTCCCCAAGCAGACCCGACACGTGGCCAGTCTTATGCGGCTCCATCCTTATGCGGCTCAACCCTTATGCGGCTCAATCCTCCTCAGCGGCTTTCGGGACACGTGTCATAAAGCCAATCAATTTCCCAGATTTACTGCAATCAATGATTGGGTCAGATCCCAATAATCTGGGACACGTGGCAGGAGAATGAATTAAATTTATTCATTCAGATTCGCAGACATCATCAAATCATCACCACGGAGATTTATTCCAATCAGCATTAATTACTGATAGGATTTGGTGCAATCTACACTAAATGGCCCAGATTTATCACGCTCAAGATTAATGGTCCAGATTGATCGATCGACAGGCCGCCGCCACTTTGAGGGGTAATCATTGTGAACCCTAATGAGGTCCCTCCATTCCTATAAATAGCAGGGTGCCATTTCCTTGCAAGATAGACGCACACACAGAGAGGCACATATACATACAGAGAGAGACTTTTTCGAGATCAAAGAGCACCAGAATACTTAAAGAGAAGAAGCAGAGAGAGAGCAAAGAGAGCATTTCTTCCAACGCCAAGGAATCTTCTGGAGCCAAGGTTGCATACCGATCGTCCAAGGAGTAAGGCAGAGCTGCCGTCGCTTTCCTGAGCCTCTATCGTCACCCCCAGAATCTAAAATAAACAATTGTACTTAGACTATTGTACCTAGGTTTTCGTCCCTAGGCTTTCTTTGTACAAGCGAGTTTGTAACGTGAAGTAAAAGTCCAGTCCTCCGATAATTGTTCTGCTCTTTTATATTTTATGGCAAACATCGGAGTCATCGGAGAAGGAGTCGAATGAGTCGGCGGTGATAGCAGATGATTGCAACACATGGAGCGAAAAGACAGGCGAAGAAGAGGACGATACGAGTCGAAGGGAAGATTCGAGTAACAATATAGGCACCGAGAAGTTGGATAGCGTCACAGACGAGGAGGCTCGAGTACAAGGCGGCAATGATGTTTATGTGAAGAAGAGGTACGAAATTTCTTTTCTTAATTATGACCCGCGTCAGAGGAGGAGAGAAAACCGGTAGCGCGGCGACGAGTGCGAGTCAGAGCTCCGGGCCGGCAAAGAGGACCCGTTCCCATTTTGACTCTGCAGCCAGCGAGAAGTTGAAGAAGCTAGGCACGCTGAGCAGCCCGTTATGCCTTGATGAGGACGTTCCGGAAGACAATGCTGATTCAGTTTTGCCTTTCTTGGATGGTATTGATTCTGTAGATCCGTGTATAAAAGAGGAAGAGATTAGGAGTAGAGTGGACCCAGAGGGAAATGAGAGATTGGAAGCTGGGTCAATATCGAAGAAGCGAAAGAGAGTCGAGGATTCTGATAGGTTGTCGTATCATCATTGTCGAAGGATGAGGGTCGGAGGACAGTCAACTTTATCTACGGCTACATAGTTTCTTCCTCGCCAGTCGAATGGCTGCAGGAACTATATCCTTATCACCATGTCGTACCGTAGATTAATACAAATGGAGCTGGAGCTGGAGCCAAAATACAGAAACCAAAATACAGAATCCAAAATACAAAATACAAAATACAGAAACCAAAATACAAAATATAGAAACCAAAATACAAAATACAGAAACCAAAATACAAAATACAAAATCCAATCCCTGGGTTCGTCGAAAATACAAAACACTGTGAGAACGGATGGCTCAGAACACAACCCAACCGGAGAGGATACTCTGAGAGATCCATCTGAGTATGACGTATACTCTGAGAGATCACCTTTACAAGAATGATATCAGCAGTGGGATTGAGTGCTGGAGGAGATATTATTAGAGTATACGTCCTACTTAGATGGGTCTCTCACCGTTACTATTTTTTTTTGACGGCATGGTGGATGTGCTCCCTCAACAGATTCTTGCTCCGAGCCAAAACTTTTCTCCGGAGCTCAAGTGGACATCCTTCGTGTAGAGCTCAAGTGAGAGGTTCCTGACAGCATGGTGGTCTCCTTTGTTAAAGTATTCGTGCTCGTCCCACAACCAATGTGGGATGAGCACGGATACTTTGACAAAGGAGACCACCATGCTGTCAGGAACCTCTCACTCGAGCTCTACACGAAGGATGTCCACTTGAGCTCCGGAGCAAAGTTTTGGCTCGGAGCAAGAATCTGTTGAGGGAGCACATCCACCATGCCGTCAGAAAAAAATAGTAACGATGAGAGACCCATCTGAGTAGGACGTATACTCTGATAATATCTCCTCCAGCACTCAATCCCACTACTGATATCATTCTTGTAAAGGTGATCTCTCAGAGTAAACGTCCTACTCAGATGGATCTCTTAGAGTATCCTCTCTGGTTGGTTGTCGTATCATCATTGCCGAGGGATGAGGGTCGGAGGACAGTCAACTTTATCTACGGCTACATAGTTTCTGCCTCGCCAGTCGAATGGCTGCAGGGACTATGTCCTGATCACCATGTCGTACCGTAGATTAATACAAATGGAGCTGGAGCCAAAATACAGAAACCAAAATACAGAATCCAAAATACAAAATACAGAAACCAAAATACAAAATACAGAATCCAATCCCTGGGTTCGTCGAAAATACAAAACACTGTGAGAACGGATGGCTCAGAACACAACCCAACCAGAGAGGATAATCTGAGAGATCCATCTGAGTAGGACGTATACTCTGAGAGATCAACTTTACAAAAATGATATCAGTAGTGGGATTGAGTGCTGGAGGAGATATTATCAGAGTATACGTCCTACTCAGATGGGTCTCTCACCGTTACTATTTTTTTTCTGACGGCATGATGGATGTGCTCCGTCAACATATTCTTGCTCCGAGCCAAAACTTTGTCCCGGAGCTCAAGTGGACATCCTTCGTGTAGAGCTCGAGTGAGAGGTTCCTGACAGCATGGTGGTCTCCTTTGTCAAAGTATCCGTGCTCGTCCCACAACCAATGTGGGATGAGCACGGATACTTTGACAAAGGAGACCACCATGCTGTCAGGAACCTCTCACTCGAGCTCTACACCAAGGATGTCCATTTGAGCTCCGGGGCAAAGTTTTGGCTCGGAGCAAGAATCTGTTGAGGGAGCACATCCACCATGCCGTCAGAAAAAAATATTAACGATGAGAGACCCATCTGAGTAGGACGTATACTCTGATAATATCTCCTCCAACACTCAATCCCACTACTGATATAATTCTTGTAAAGGTGATCTCTCAGAGTATACGTCCTACTCAGATGGATCTCTCAGAGTATCCTCTCTGGTTGGTTGTCGTATCATCATTGCCGAGGGATGAGGGTCGGAGGACAATCGACTTTATCTACGGATACATAGTTTCTGCCTCGCCAGTCGAATGGCTGCAGGGACTATGTCCTGATCACCATGTCGTAGTCCAATACAATCCAGAGATTGACACGGTACTAATTCATATATGTAGTCCAATACAAATAGTCTAATACAAAAACAATCCAATACAAATAGTCCAATACAAATAAGTACTAATAGCTAATGAGAACCACGCTGCTCACGCAAACGCTCAGTGATACGATCACGCAACCACCTCAAAAAAGCAAGACCTTTGGCGTGAGGAGAGATGTCGTCCCTTGCAAGTGTTGTACGAATAGAACTCCCGATCTCAGTAGCTACCGGTGCTGGATGAATAGAACTCCCGGTCTCACTAGCAACCGGTGCCACTTCCTCCTTAACTGTAGGAGGAGCCACCTCAGCATTTACTATTTCCCTCAAACGACGTGCCGCTCCTTGGGTCATGGGTGCCATCTGGTAAGATCGATAGTCACAAATAATATAATTGTAACATAAACAAGCTAAAGGAACCATCATGTAATTTGAGTACATTTTCGAAAGCAGAGGGATGAGGGTCGGATGACAGTCAACTTTATCTACGACTACATAGTTTCTGCCTCGCCAGTCGAATAGCTGCAGGGACTATGTCCTGATCACCATGCCGTACCGTAGATTAATGCAAATGGAGCTAGAGCTGGAGCCAAAATACAGTTGGTACTAACCTCAATAGAACAAACACTCTCACAGCTCAAAATACTAACACATGCTCACGCCTTACTCTTGTGACACTTCCTTTCAAACACAAACACACACCTATATGTTCCCTTATACATGTTGCCATGTTACCTGTAAAATAGTAAACCCTTGTTGTCTATAATAAGACATAATTCTACAAAGAGAACCATACTGTAGAACTCACACTTTAAGACAATAGATGAAGAAAGACTTGTATGGAGGATCGATAGGGTTGAGCGATGTCATTTTATTCTACAAAGAGAACCATACTGTAGAACTCATACTGTAGAACTCACACTTTAACACAATTCTACAAAGAGTTGTCATAGGGTGTTGAGCGATGTCATTTTATTCTTTTCTTCTTCTTGGGATTTTTGAGTATTGGATCTTGAGACATATATAGCTAGAACTTACGAAGAATGGAGTACCATACTTCAACAAATAGATGTTGACTAATTGGTTCATATACTTGTTGTCTAAAATAAGTGTAGGAATATTGCAAAGTGAAACAATGTATCAAACACTATATCGAAACCCAAACCCAATATGCAAATCCAAATTAATACGAAAATACACAAGTGTATGTAGGGGATTAAGTGTACAGAGGTGAAATACATATATGCATGCTTGGAGGTGTCCACGTGTCCAACAAATGGACACAAAGTGTCCAAAACCTCACGAACATACTGTATCAGTGAACACATGGTCGTAATGTGTCTCCGTGTCCATTTTGGACACGAAAAACACCTCAATTAGGGTTAGGGTTTACCTTCAGTCTCCTCGCGGTGTGGAGGAGGAGGAGGAGGAGGACAAGTTCGGTGGTGGAGGAGGAGGGGATTAAGTGTACAGAGGTGAAATACATATATATGCAAGCTTGGGGGTGTCCACGTGTCCAACAAATGGACACAGTGTCCAAAACCTCACGAACACACTGTATCAGTGAACACATGGTCGTAATGTGTCTCCGTGTCCATTTTGGACACGAAAAACACCTCAATTAGGGTTAGGGTTTACCTTCAGTCTCCTCGCGGTGGTGGAGGAGGAGGATCTCGCGGTGGAGGAGGAGAAGGGGCTCGCGGTGGAGGAGGAGGAGGAGGAGAAGGGGCTCGCCGGAGGGAGGAGAAGGGGCTCGCGGTGGAGGAGGAGGATGAGCGGCGCCGGAGGGAAGGGGGTCGGGCTGTCGTTGAGGTCGGGGAAGAGGGGCGGGAACAAAAAATTTGGGGAGAGGGAGAAATGAAAAGTCGAACCGAGGAAACCCTATTTAGCGGAAGTTAGCGACGTCCATAAATACGTCGCAAAGCGTCGGCCTTCCTTTAATATTCGGCGACTTCTTAATCTTTGAGACGCTAAACGTCGCTGAACTAATAAAACTAGCGACGTTTTTCGACAAATCAACGACGTTAATTTTTATTACACTAAAGGTGGTCGCAATATGTCGTTGTTGGTCGCTATCAGCGACGTATTGTGACGCATACTTTTTGAGTCGCTAAATCCAACAAAATTAGCGACGTTTTAAGTTTGTATCGCTAATTTTGTCGCTGATATTACTTATTTTGGTAGTGCCTGTTATTAGCACTGATGCAACTTTTCTTTCATCCAAATATTAAGGTATTTTATTTATTGCTTGTGCTCATGATCCTAATTATCAATTGCATCCTATTGCTTATGCTGTTGCCGAAGGTGAGAATACTGATTCTTGGTCTTGGTTTTTAAATGCTCTTAGACTATCATTTGAAAGTTATTTTAATGATTGGAGTAGAATTTCATTTATATCTGACAAATAAAAAGGATTATTACATGCTATGCGAGATATATTTCCAGAATCGCCTCATTTTTTTTGCATTCAACATTTTAAGCAGAATATGAAGTCTATTGTGAGAGGAAAAAATTTCATCGGTTGTTAGACTCGCTTGCTAGATCGTATAATGAAACAGATGCACAGTACTTGTTCGAAATAATTAAAGCTGAGAACATGACGATGTACAATTGGCTTATTGGTACAAATAATGAAAATCGTCATTTTGTACATTGGATTACAGCATATGCTCATTGTCCTAGATTAGATATTAACACTTCTAACCTTGCTGAATGTTTTAACAATTGGATTAAGAGTTTACGTGATAAACTAATAACGACACTTCTCGATGGTATTAGAGCCAAGATTATAACACTTCATGACAAAAACAGGAATCATGCTCAAAATTTAGACACGAGTTATTGTCCAAAGATGTTAAAGACAATGACATCTATTACCAATGAGAGACATCAACTTCAAATATTACGAATTGATAGTTATTCGTTTGAAATATTAGACCGTGCATCGAGTAGAACATATGTTGTACGGTTAGATGAAAGATCTTGTTCATGTTTAAGGTGGTATCATACTTATATGTCATGTATGCATGCATGTTTTGCTTGCCAATATTGCAGTCATGAGGTTGAACATTATTATCCGATAATATTTTCTACTGACAGGTTGAGAAGTGTGTACGAGCCACAGATGGAACCAATTCCAGTTCCTTACAACATTCAAACGGCTTTGGTTAGCGGAGAAATTGGAGTTCCAAATGTCAGACGCAAAGCTGGAAGGCCGAAGAAAAATCGCATCAAACCACGAGAATTATCGGCAAGAGAACTTCGTTGCGGCAACTGTGGTTTGATGGGACACAACAGAAAAAAATGTACAATTCAACCAAGAGAGTAAAATATTGTAGTTTCGAAATATTAATAAAGACGCATTAAACATTCTATTGAATAAAAATGCACTACGTTATTAAACATTCTACTAAGAATACAAATATTCTGATATTAAATTTTTAACCCCGCCGGGCAAGTCGTTTGTACTACCGTCGTTGTACATGTCTGAGGCCGAGTCGGTCTCTTCTTTCGTCTGTGGTCTCCCCCACTCTTCCTTCACCCTCTTCCACTCTTATTTCGTCTCTATTTTCTTCCTCGACCTCCTGAGTAGGCATCGGGACCGAGGGGGACGAAATCAACTGTGAGTAATATGTCATGCCTTCAAACGAATACGCTGCGGCAGTATTGATTTGCTCAGTCGTTGTACGACGATCATATGGCTGGAAGGCTGAGAAAGTGTCCATGCCCGTATACTGCTGACTGAGACCTTCTCCAGCGTACTATTGGCTAGTGCACCCTGGAGCGTACTGCTGGCTAGTGTACTCTGGAGCGTACTGCTGGCTAGTGTACGCTCCAGCGTACTGCTGGCTAGTGTACGCTGGAGCGTACTGCTGGCTGCTGCCCTCTCCATGGTACTGCTGGCTGCTGCCCTCTCTATGGTACCGCTGGCTGCTGCCCTCTCCACGGTACTGTTGGCTGCTGCCCTCTCCAGCAGCGCCCTCTCCAGCAGCGCCCTCATCCGCCTCGTCCTGTGGATCAACCGCCCTCTGACGTCGTGAACGTCTCAGGGGTACAGTGGCACCCGGATAATCGGCCGGGATACGTGTATGCAATGGAGGCATATCAGGATCCCGTCCAAGACTCAGTGAATCTACACGAGTTAAAATATCGTGCATCCACTCCCGCCCATGCGGCCACAAATGGCTATCTGGTTCTTGGATATATTTTCGTCCCGTAATTGCCTGAAATTTAAAATCTGTAAATGAAATTTGTGATCATATAACTCTCATTTTGGATTAGTGGTAAAGGCGTACCGCTTCAGATATGCCATCAACAAAAGCTCGCAGAGTAGCTTCATCTACGGCTTTAGGCTTGAACCGCGGCTCCTGAAATTTGTACGCTCTGTTAGTTATACGAGGCGCTCCCCACCATTGCCTATAAGCCAAGTTGCCTTCATCTGCATTACGTTGGAACAATCGTAAGACAAATATATTTGTGTACGCTATCTGTCCAAGTATACTACTAAGTTGGAACTTACATTCATCTGGGTGCCTTATCCGGGAAAGCCACACTATAATCCTGGAATCGTCTAAACCAGGAAGCTCTAGCAGTATCAATTCTGTTTCTTGCATTGGCTATATCATAACTCATGCAAGGAGGGTCAGCCGGGATTATCTGGCAATAACCGAATTGTCGTAGAACGCGGTCTGCTGGATGATACATAGTGTAACCATCATATATAATAAAAGATTTGTGTAGGCTTAGCTCGAACATTGTCCTTCTTATTTCTGGACCGTTTTTATCATCCGAGTAGGGTATCCACATAACCTATTGGATGACAATTATTCACGATAAATTTGTACCAAATTATTAACTGGAATGACTATACTAAATTTATTAGTTACCTCATTCCACTGCAACGTATCAAATTCTCCCCGATACAGTGAAACATCTCTGTGTCAATTATAATGTGGGTCCACTACATTTGTGGCCCATCGCGTAGCAAGCGAAAAAATTTCAATATCACTTGGAATGCTGGTTATAGGTCGACCAATAAAAAAATGTTCGTAGCACCATACCTACGACAGAAATAATTCGATATTCAAGAAAATGTATATAATTGAAATCAATTTAGATATTGATTTTTCATTACCTGAACCAGCGTCGCGCACCCACACAAATTTTTGTAACCATTCGATCTAGCAAATTCCGTCAAGCTGGCATATAGATATGCTAATGTAGCAGCTCCCCATGCATGACGAGTAGGTACTTTAAGATCATCTAAGAAAGGTAGCAGTCATACGTTTATTCTATTTTTCTGTCCGTCGGGAAATAACATTGCCCCGGACAAACAGAGCAAATATGCTCTAGTACAGCAAAGTATCTGCAAATTATGAAACTAACATATTAAAATTAACTCGCTATTAAAATTAATAAATATTAGCCAAAATTACCAAGGAGGGACGTACCCTGTAATTATCGACCGCGACTAGACCGTCGATAATCTTATCTAAATCCATAAAGTTACCCCGAAGCCAAGTCATCTGTTATATTTTTTCGAAAATACGATAAATAATACAAGTATTCAAATAAAATTATAATTTAATTTTGTTCAAGAGTTACTTACATGAGAAAGAGGAGGATGAAGATGAAGCTGAGGATGAGAATGAAGATGAGGATGAAGATGAAGAACAAGAGGAAGAGGTTCGGCCAAAATTATGTGAAGAAGAAGAAAGGAGGAGTTTATAAAGAAGGGGGAGTCTCCAACGTGGTCTCCAAAAACTTTTTTTCCTTCCCAATGGCGCAGTAGTAGAGGGAGACCACATTGAAGACTCCCCAAACATTGATGGCCTGCCACTTTTTTCCCTCCCCAAACATTGAAGACCACTTTTTTCCCTTCCCAACGCGCCATCATTGATGGCCTGCCACCCCGAACACACCCCAACGCAGCACCCAACGCAGCGCTGACCACCCGCTGACCACCCCGAACAACGTGAACCCATGGCGCGCCATCGGTGATGGCTCACTCTGCCATTGCGCGCCACCATTGATGGCGCACCCTACCGCAGCCCATGGGGCGCCATTAGTGATGGCCTTCTCTGCCATAGCGCGCCACCATTGATGGCGCACCCTACTGCACCCTACCACAGTGAACTTCATCCATAATGCGCGTCATCGGTGATGGCGCGTCCCCTCTTTGTTCTACTCACGGTTGAGTACGCGCCATGGGACTTGTCGCTCCGTTACCCAAATTGAAATTTTGTTAAACTTCTCACTTTTTTTTAAAATTTGGGTAAATTTCTTTACCCTGTAAGAAAACTTCTGTAAACATATGTATAAAAATTGCAACAACAAAAAATGATTTAGTCACAACGCCAACTTTGAGTCCGGCCCATTAAAGAATAAAGGTAGTCCATCCAAACAAACCGAATCGAATATCATACGAATTCTGTTATGACTAATTTCGATTTTAGATTTTTAGAATTTTGATTTTGAATATTTCATTTCCGAAAGCTCACCCATCATTCATCATCATTAGGACAACCGCATCTTTGGCAATAATGCCTACATGTTGCTTGTTCGTTGTCAATAAAATGGTCCGTAAACCTCGAGTAAACACGTACGGTCAATAGACTAAATTTTTGAGTGATTGGAAGAAAAGTTTTGCATTCTTCAAAATCGAGTTGGATAAATAATAATTACAATGACAAGGAATCAACATATCCAGGAAAAGTGCAGCCAAATATTTTTCGCAGCTGTAGAATCAAGAAAGGCCATAAATCTGGAGTTACACTGGGCCTTATTTGTTGTGGCCCAAAATGCAAATAAACGTAAAACAGTTTAGGCCTTGTGAATCAGACGGAGCTATGTGATCCACCTATCATTTTGACAACAACTCATTGTATATGAAAACTATTACATAAAAATATTCAGTTCCATGCATCATATATCATAGCACCTCTCTTCATATATGTTTCGATAAAACAGAGCAGGATTTCAAGATAACATAGTAACTATGCTTACGCCAAAACTCAAAATTAATGAATAAAAAGAAGCCGTTGTCGCTTTGGAACGAACAAAAAAGCGTGGCACAGCCGATCACAAGCAACGACATCTTTTAGTCGTATATGAAAGCAATCAACGCAATAAGCTCTTCATTTTTCCATGGTGGCCCCTTCTGCCAGAACTTCCTCCTTGCAGCACTTGCAATCTCGACACGTATCCACTTCTCTTGCTGTTGTATATGCAAGAAAACCAAGTCGATTAGTCCCTTTGTAATCAAACTTTTTTGTGCTAAGATGATGTTCTTACCTAATATTCATCTAACTTGGGTTGAACTGAGATTTCTGTAGTATACTGGCATAGTACTGAGAAAAAGAGGCGGAACCACTCCTTTCCAGCTGTGATGGCAAATTCAGAGGATTAATCAATTGAAAACTTTGGGAAGCAGAATGAATGCGGCATAGAAAACTTTGGGAAGCAAACCTGGAGAAAGGAGTCTACAGATTGAAGGTCGCTTGGTGAAAATGAAACCTCGTCTCTTTTCATCTGAATGAATTGGCAGTTTTGCTCAACCTGTAATTGAGGGATAAACAGTCAAATGCAAAGGCAGCTATAGTTAAATGCAAAGGCAGCTAAAGTTAGTCAATTTAGATTCTTATTCTTAATTTAGTAGTTGCAAGAGCCAGATAATGTTAGAGCTTCTAGGTAGAGAGGTTTTATTTAGACTTTGTATTTCATCATTCAGTACAGGTACTGCACCTTCTTTTACAGATGTATGCTGGATAAATAGATGGCTTAATACGAAGGTAGTCAAAGACGCACTCGAGGCACAAATGGTCCATATCGCTCGAGGCGCAATACGCACCCAAGGCATGTGCACAAACGTAGCGAGGCACAAAAATAAAAAATAATAAAAATATACATAAATAAATTAGTAATGTAAGAAATAAAATCAAATAACATATTAAAACAAACAAAAACATGTTAAAAACATAACCAAGTGAAATAGCATAGCAACAATAGCAGTAGCAATCAACAGAACTAAGAAAATTTTGTATTATCCCTACCACGCTTTTAGTAACTTTTAGTTTTTCCAATTTGATCTGTAGCCAACTTTGGCACCTATGGAAAGGCTACCTCGCTCCCACTTGTATGAAGGGCTATTTTCCTGCCTCAAAGATTTTTGTAAAAAAAAAGTAAAAAACACATAAGGGTTGCCTAGGCGCGCCTTTTCTTGGTTGCGTCTTACGCGCCTAAGGCGGGCCTTGGGTGTACCCAAAGAAAGGCGTCTTGTCTAGTAGTAAGGTGCCAGGAGCAATTGTTGCATCTTGCTACGAGGCACGTCTTTGACTACCATGCTTAATACTTGCAAGCTTTTTAAAAGGCAAAATGACGCATGTTCCGACAACATATGCAAAGGTGGGCTGTGTATGTGGGTTTGGTCTTCCAGACAAAGTGTGGTTCAGATACATTTATGGAAGTTCTCTCATCTCTTCATTTGTTAGTTTAATGACACTTTCTTTTGTACCTGGTCTATAAAACGCTTCACTGGACGTTTCATGTTTTCAAGAGTAGTCCTTTCATGGAACCTTTTCAAGAGAATAAGAGGAATAGTTGCCACTTCAGGAAAAGATATGTGACGACTCCACTGAGAAAAGTGTCCTGCAAGGAGCTCAATAGCGAAATGGATGCAATCCTCGTGAAAACGTCGCGCTTTCAACAATTGTTTTGGCACCTATATAAACAATAGCAACAAATTGAAGCAGAGATCACGAAGAAATATAAAACATCAATCAGCAGAACCAAATAAAAGTACAAATCACCTTATCTAAAGTACACAAGGGGTTTAGTGCAAACAAAAGAAGCATATAACTGTGGATGCACTATCCTCTCCTTTTAACTTGATGAAAAAAAATGATGAAAAAAAAATGATTTGATGAAAAAGAAGGAAAAAAAACAACAAGGGCGTATTGGAGTGCATGTACAAATTATGTCGGTACCCATCTCAAAGAGTTCTTATATGAATTCACGAGCAATTGGCATCATATGGAAAGAACATTTTTGGAGGGTATGTA
The DNA here is from genome assembly GCA_029216955.1 of Iris pallida. NCBI lineage: Eukaryota > Viridiplantae > Streptophyta > Magnoliopsida > Asparagales > Iridaceae > Iris > Iris pallida. The sequence continues at coordinate 33,978,631 of JANAVB010015600.1, forward strand.
CATAAAATAATTCTTCCTTCAAAGATGATTAGGAAAATGCAAGTAAAAATCATGTCCATTTCTGTCCCCACAACATGGCCATGAGATCATATCAAGCAAAAATTGGCATTCTGATAGCAGAGGTATATTCTTTGGGACAAATAACGAAATAATGATATCAAAGGACAAGATTAGTTCAGCTATGTACTAGTGAGCCATTGAGGATCTTGAAATCATTCTAAATAATTGAAGGAAAAGATGAAGGAATAAAAATTACTGGTTAAAATAAATTAAAAACAGTAGGAAATTCAGGAGGGAACATATTTTCTTCTGACCTTTAAGTTTGATGCAAAGTTGAAAGCATTCTTATGTGAGTCACTCTTGCTGCTTTCTGTATATTCCAAGCAATCGAATACCAAGGATGCAACAGGAATAAAAATTCCACTGGCAAGAGAGAGCTGATTGAGCATTTGGATGCACTTGAATCTCAAAGGTAAATAGCGTGGACCAGGAAACAAGTGAGCCATCCCTCTTATGACTTGTATAAGCAAGCACATCAGGGACTGAAGATCATGGTTCTTAATGTTACGTGTGATAAACTTGACCCAAATGTCAACACAGTTAACATATTGCCAACTATAGACTTTCTTCAGCTCATCCTGCACCAATAAACAAGTGAACAGAACATCATTAAAATATACATTTAAAAGACCATATGATACTTGGATCGCCATAAAATCTTTACTAAATCAAAGTATGCAAATATGTAACTTTGGATCACCACCACAAGCCTAACATGACATACAACATAAGATCAGTATTTACTGTATTGAATGATGTTGTACCATGTTGCAATAATTCAATTCTGTTATTAAGAAGTAAATTTAAATATAGCATACACTAAAACTCTGGACGTTTTAGCTCTACTAACCTTTTTCTTCGTGCTAAGTACCCGTCTCAATATATTTGCCAGGTACTGCAGAGACGCGAGAACTTTCTGAAAGCACTTTTCAATGTCCAGAGAATAAAGTTCCACAATAGAGTCTTTTAGAAATTCAAAATGCTTCATATTCGTAGGCTGAATATACTTGCAATGTGCAATAAACGCTTTATATGTCTTGGACAAACAATTTTCAAGGCAGTCAGAATTTAATTGTGAAGCAATTCCCCGCAGAAGCACGAAAGAGGATAGGGACAGGCTCTCCTCACCAGTAACCCACAGATGAACTGTAATCTGTATCCAAGTGTAACATGATCCACAAAATTAGGTCGAAATTGAGTAGAATTTTCTTTGAGATGACATGATTAATAAATCTGCACTACTGTAGATTAGGATGGTCGTATCTCACAACATAACAAGGTAATAGTAGTGTAAATGGAGTAACTCTGATTCTGATACAGTTCAAGTGTGTGGGTTAGGCTACATGCTGTACTGAAGGCATAGTTAGTGCTAAGAATAAACAAAATAACATATGGCACTTTTCCAGAAATTTGGAATCCATATAAGAAAAGAGTACGGGAGATGATCATATAGGCATGTGTGGAATAATAAACGCGTAGTTTCTATGGTAAAGAAACATATATAGAGAAGGACATATAAATGGCACGCTTATAAGAGGACCCTATATACCTGTCAAAGCCTAATAACATTTTTTTTACAGTTGAATACCAATTAACCTGAACGATAGTGAGATAACATGCAGAAAGTGATTGTAATATACCAAGGTAAAAACATAATGCTAGGTACAATATTTGATTTTCAGCATGACAGGGAAAATTTATTTTCAAGAATTTTAGTTCATAGTTTTGCAATATAATATTTAGCTCTCTACTTTATATAAGATGAGTGGCAATAACACTGCTTAATAGATGGAAAAATTTCAGTGTGAGAATATGATATCCACATGCAATTGTCTTATTGACAAGACATAATACGGAAAGCGTTAAGTGTTCCATAAATATAAAATAAGTACCTTGATGAACCTCCTTATTAACGAAGGGAAAGCAACAAAAAATAAAATGGAAGCTCTGAGCCGAGATAAGACAAAAACAAGTAACTGGCAATCAGTAACTTGATTCAAGAGAAACAGACAACTCCTCAAATAAGACTTCACAAGTGGCCTAACAGTTTTCCATGTTGAAGTACTTTCCAACTTCATAAAACCTTCCACGGAGCAAGAATCTGAGATTCCAAGTCTTCTGCGGAAAATACCATCAGCTTCAGAAAGAACAAATGTCAATATCTTAGAAAACACTTCTTTATCGGGAATACTGTGTGCACACCCCTCGGAATCAATCCCATATTGGCATGCAGTTTGGAAACCATTGAGCAGGTTAGATAATGCAGGTCCTGTTGGCTCTTCCGATATCAACCAACACCAAACATCAATTGTACAGCTTGTGAGGATCTTTTTGTTGTGTAATGAACTTAGGCTCTCACTAGTTGCATCTCCATTAGGATAATCTGTACCATCTTCTTCGTCAGAATACTGCAAAGGAATAGAAATTTCGGTGACATCATTTAATACCATATAATGACAAATCAAGCATTGTAATACCTTTCATTGTGAAGCAATTTGCAATATGGTTATATTCATTTACCGGACGTGTAGAACAAAAGGATGATAAAAAATCAAAATAATAAATGTCTTTTAAGTTTAAAGCATGCACCTCAGCTAAGAATCAACTATTACTGGTGACTGCAATAAACAATAGTTGAGCAAAACTTCGACACGATATAAACTCAAAGCTAAGTCTTGGAACAATTTGAATTACAAGGTTGTAGATGTTGTATGTCAGAGTCATGGCGTATTGGCATCAAGGTTGTAGATATTGTATGTCGGATTGGGTTTTTTAATGTCAGATACCGGGAACATTTTAAAACGTCGGATATCAATTAGTATGCAATATTTTATTTATTATATAATATAAATGTCTAGGGGACATTTTAAAATGTCAAATATCAATAAATATGCAATATTTTATATATTATATAATCTAAATGTCTAATCTAAATCTAATTTCTAATAGAAAAATCAAATAAATTAAAAATAAGTAATTCTGATATGGGGCATACCTTGTCGAAGTGGAGCTGGGAGTGGTCGAAGTGGAGCACGGTTGGCATGTGTTCGAGCAACAACAATAAATAAAGAGATGAGAGAAAGAGCAGACAAGGTTTCGTTGGGAGTTAGTTACGGGTTTAACCCATTTTCAATATCGACTGTCCCAAAATCACAAAAAATCTGATTCCTCAAATGTCATGCGACTTATGTAATGGTATCGGCTGTCGAAAAAATCCCGAGACATTGACCGATTTGTTGCATAACACCATAAAAAACATGTTGGTCCTATATGTGACGTTTTTCCCTCGAAACTGATATGTCGAACGAGTACATATCACCCATACCAATTCGGACACGAACACCATATTGATTTGTAATACGACATATTAGAAAAATTTAGGATACGGGCATGACATGGACACGCTTACATGTACCCATGGAAAAATATTTGTACGCTTATTTTAAACATTAGTTCTTCACAATATCTATATATAAACATGTTTTAGATAGTAACTAGATTCCAAAAAGTTCTAGAAAAGGTTCCTCCTCAAAGAAATGTTATTTTCCTATATATTAACAAAGCAGCACAAATTTACATTGTATAACTCCACTATTAGGGAATAAACAACTTACTGCCTCTTCACTTCTGAATTGCTCCAAGTGTGCTTTTTGATTTTGTAGAAATTCAGAAAATTTTGGGTCCTGAAAAAAAAATCAAGATGTTGTTAGTTACTTAGTTATAACCAGTGAGGAAACCTAGAACGAATTCATGGTATTAAAGTCATCAGAGACACAATTTGAAATGTGCACAAGCAAATGATGTATTGTACCAAAATGAAGTCACAGGACTCCAGTTCATTAGAAACATTACCATAGCAGATCTCTCATATCCGCTATCTGGAGTCCTGAACATGGTTAGGCTGCAAATGGAAACAGCATAATGTATTGTAGGTTTAAGCCAAAATATGCAAGACGATTGCATTGCAAATACCATGTAACTACTATGGAGTGACTATAGCCTAATCAGCATTTACCATGATCTTACTGGATTATTCCACTGACTTTATGTATTCCTTAGTATGTGCTTAAAAGAACAAAAAAAAATTCATTATGGTAATACCTTGCATATTGCTTAATATGTCCTTAAAGTACATAGAAAGAAGAGCTTTAAAGTTACAATTATATTTATGCAGAGCAAATCACCTTAGGTGGTTTGGACATATGTAACGTATACCAATATATGCTCCATAAGGAGGCACAGTAAGATAATAGTTAAAGGAGCCGCTAGGGCTGGAGGTAGGCCTAAACGACCATGGGTTGAAACTTTTGAGAAAGATATGGTTTTTGTTTGTGTTACAGATGGCATGAACCTTAAGAGAGAGGAATGGAAGAAAAGGATTCAAACAGACAACCCAAAAAGTTGGGATAAAGGTTTTGTTGTTGTTGTATACCCATAACAACACCCGGACATTTAATATACTGAATAACTTCTTGAACAGTAAAGTGAACAGCAGTATAAATGTCCAAAATGTAAAAATGTCTTGACCATGAAATCAGACTTTTTGCAGAAGTAGGATCATGATTATCACCTTCTCTAGCAACCTATCCAGCTTCCTCTTTTGCTTCACAATCTCCATATTAATTTCATTGTTTTGTCCCACTAAAGCAGAAGGACAGTTCTTATCTGCAGGTATTTATCTCGCTGATTATCACAAAATGAAACATAAAGATGGCTATGATACAGAGAAGAGATAAGATAAGACTTACCATTAGAATCATTCTTTTTGTCTTCCTCTAGAATGTATGGGCATTCAGAATCCTGTACATCAACCAATAGAAGCATCATTAAACTATCATTAATATATGCAATAAAATGGGAAGGAGTTGGGTTTATATGTGCGGGTATGCATGTGTGCACATGTACGAGTAGACCTTAAAGATACAAGATGGTTGATTTACAGATAAAGCTAATTTATTCACAAACTACAACAGTCAAAAAGACAAATTTGAAGCACTAGTTGGTGCTTGGATGGGTTATAAAATCTAAACATGTGTCCACTCATGAATGACATATTTTAATAAACTATCACATTTAAGATCAGTTGCATGGGGCTAGTAACTAATGTCAAACAGTTAATAGATTGGTTGTATAATAATTGTGAGCAGTGTGCCAATTTTACTTGAACCAACCGAACACTTTAGATCGTCCCTACAATATTTAATAAATATAATCATCATAAGATCAAAAAGAAATTCAATGCTTTACATAAAATAATTAGCTTACTTCATTTGTGATCTGTAACTTTCAGATTAGTTTCAAATTGCCTATCTTGTATCCTAAAAGGTCTATAGAAACCTAAATCTGGTTTTGGTATCAAAAATTAAGCATCAAATAATAATAATCTGCTTGTTAGCATATTATTAACTGATCTTATTAATCATTCATAATAAATTACATAATCTAATATAATGACATCATTAGAAGGGTTCTTACCATAACATCCCCCAACATTTCATATGAATAGTGAATGCTTCTTCAAACATTCACTTTAGTATATATATCTTCAAATTAGCAGTTGTTGAAATAAGTGAATTGTGCTTGAAAGATATTTGATACATGCAATCTATGCTTAGTCACGGAAATACTGGAATGTCAATTAATGTTATTTGGATTAGGGAAACTTATTAAAGACGGCCGCCTAGGCCCTTTTTGGACCTTGGCACCTAAAATATCACAAGAATTTGGCAGCTTGGTAAAACACTCAAGACGTCCGCTTGGGGCGGCTTTAACCTTAGTTTAAAATAACCACAGTTCATGCCCATCTAATTTTCAATTTGAACCGGGCATATCCCAACTAAAAATATGAAATGACTCCCCATTCAGCACCCTTTCTCCTCCTGATTGCTTATCCTAAAATTCAAACTCCACTTCAGTGTTCTCTCTCTCCAAGCACCTATCTACTCCAGTGTGTCAGCAAGTCACTCTGACTTTGCTTTCTCACGGTTTCACTCACTCTCTTTGCCTTTCACCCATTGCTCTTCTCTGACTCCAGCCAAGCATTTAATTTTTGAAAGTCTGTTAAGTATTTCAACTTTCTTCTCTTTGACTCTCGCACATTTTATATTTTTGCTTGTATGCTGGAGAGAATGGACGAATATGGAGGGGGGTGGATAATATGGTTCTTTTATGGAACAACATGACACCAACTACGAAAGTCAAAAAGATTACGCGTACAATAAAAGATTAGAACCCCCACACCATAACACTAAACTGCATGTTTATCTGCACTTACAAACCTCCCAATGTTGAGGCCTGCCTAGGCCTTTTGCGTCTTCGTTGTCTCGTGCAGCCTTAACAAGCTTGGGATTTAGCAGACTCCTATATATATATTTGACATATGGATGGACATAAAAGACCATCACTAAGTGTGTAGCAGATCACCCTTATATCTTTACAGATCAACAAGTGACACAGTATAATGGTATCTAATTTGTGGGGGTGGAAGGAGAGAAATAATGCTCTTTTCTTTGCCATTTCTTTTCTTTTAGGCTATGTTTGAGGGCTTCGCCTGGAGTGTCAGGTGACCGTAACGCCTCATGCTTGCACCCTGATGGATGCATGTTCGAGTCATGGGAACAGCCTCCCTATATTCTATGGAGGCAAGGCTGCATACATGTTGATCCTCCCCAGACCCTGCGTACGAAGGAGCCTCGTGGTTGGGATGCCCTTTTTCGTTTTTGCACAGACACGAGTACGAAACAATATAGACACGATGAAGCAAACACTGACACCTAATTTGGCATGTCCTAATGCATTTCAAAGTGTCTATGTTATGTTTATCTTGTGTTAAAATATAGTAGCTTGTTTCGGTTAATTATGTGTACCAGATTTCTTCTGAACGCTATACTAGGGTCACGATACTTGTCTCTTAGGGCTAGCACTCAAGTGGTTTTCAACTTTCTTTCGTAACACAATAATGATGCCAAAAAAGGTAAAGAGTAAAAAAATCTAAGTTCCTAGTTCTCAGAGTTCATGTACAACCAAATGGTTTTAAACCCAGCCCCAACATCTGTAAGAGTTTCGATTTCAAAAGTTTTGTGGATTCTAATGGTTTTGGCTTGAGTTTTGGTATAGTTCCATTGATTATAAAGATGATAAACTAAATAGAACATCAATTTCATAAAGAAACATATAAATGTCTCTTGTGCTGACCTATAAATCTCCCTCATCCTTTTTATCCTGGTACCCCCAATACTCCTTACAAAAGATCCTGGCCTAATTGACGTCAAGCAACAAAATTTTGGCACGTGTTCCACAGATGGAAATTCTAAATTATCAAGTCCTAGAAAGGATTATTATCAAGTTTTTCTCCATCAAAGTGGGGTCAACTACATAGCATAAGAAAGCTCCATAAAAAACTTAAAAAGTTTTTATTGCCGCCTTTATTGGTGCTAAAATCCAGACCAAGGTAATTATGACCGAGTCATGCAATAATATCTAGACGGCTAGTTGGCAGGCAGGTAAACATACATTTTGGATATATAGTTTAAGCTCATGCAACCAAGGAGCACCATTCATGCTCCCCTAGACTATTTATTGCCTAGAGGAATATGAATTGCACTCATCTCTACGACACATGAAATTTCATCCATCTCTGTTATCCAATTTGAAATAAGGAATTACATTCATCTCCATGACATATTAAGCCAAACAGTGAAAAGTAATCACAATCCCATGAGTCATTGAAAGGATAATACCTCAAATCATCATCATCATCCAAGCCTTCTTCTATCAGAATGGGGTCGGCCATGAAGTATAAGAAAGGTCCATACAAGATTTGAAAAAAATTATGACCAGTTGTCGACCCCGTCAACCCACTATGTTGGTGTCATATTCCTAGCAGAGGTAGCTAAAAGTATGAAAAGGTCGTGTCATAAAACCTAGGTGGCCATTTCTTTTGGATTGTATTTGAACTCATGTAACCAAAGAACACTCTACATTTTCTCCTAGACTATAAGAGTCTAGACGAAGAGATAAGACGATACAATGTCATAGCGAATTTCATTATCTCTACGACACATTATGCCAAATAGTGGAGGAATAACACTCACAAAAGGGATGATACTTCAAATGTAGTACAAAAGTTTTATTATATTACGGACTTATACAATAGCACCTTAATCAATTAGTATGAATATACAATGGGAGCTAGTAATCTGATGTAACTTAGAAGTACAAGTAGGGAGCTAATATCTGATGTAACTTACAAGTACAAGGAGTAACGCTAACGTCTGCTGGGTTATCATACCAATTTTGAAGTACGAGCCTCAGTCAAAATTGGAATTGGCGGCTACTCTTGCAAAATAAAACAATAAAAAAGCCTCACACTTTTTTGAGGTCAATTGTTCGAATCCTTCTCTTCCATTCAGTTTTGTTAAAAAAAACAAGTCCTTTGTAACACTAAAAAAACCCATATATTTCTTTAAAACTCCAATCCATGTTCTTCGGCCTACCTCCAGTCCTAGTGGCTCCTCTAACTAGTATCTTTTGGTCGTCCTTCCGGAGCATCTTTTAGTCCTCCTTACTAGAGCATCTTTTGGTCTACACTGCACATGTCCAAACAACCTAAAACAATTTTATCTCATCTTGTCCATAATTGGTTCCACCTCTAAATTCCTATGAACACACTCATATCTAATGATTTTACAAAATAAAAGGTTAAATATATACTATAAGAAAAATATATGAAAGTACCGGTCTCAGCCATCTAACACAATGTGGTAACAATACTAAGGACTTCGTGACAAGTGACAACTATAGTGCCCCGTCCCGCTCAGTCAATCGGAAGAATCGAAACGCCGACGACGTTCGGAATTAGCCTTACAACGGCTTGCTCGGAGACATCGTTCGGTCGAGGCGACCCCTCGCTCAGGTGGGGTAGTTTCGGTGAACTTGCCTCATCTTAGCATTCACATAATAAATCGCATGTTTTCAACTTGCACAAGTAGGCTTGATAATAAAAAAGACGAATCCACGTAGCTAAGGAAATAATCCCGATGGGTCGAATTGAGTTAGAATATGAAAATGTCCCACGGTCGGCTTAGAATCGTTGCACGATAGCTTTGAAAATGACACTCGGTCCTTCGTCCCGTGGCTTGGGAGAAGGAAAAGTTGGTCTTCGACACAAACTATGAATTAGCCTAAGTCATAGGCGTCGCCTGCATAAATATTTGATAAAGCATGCACGCTTCCACGATGCAAGGCTTGGCATAGCCTTTGCTCGTCCCTTGGGTTAAGTTGTAGGCTCGATTAAGTTAGGCAAAGTTATGCCGGTCGACCTAAGTCATTCCAAGTATTGTCTCGCTCTTTCTGCGGTTGTCAAGTTATTTAGTCCAACGATCTCAAGGCTCGGCATATAAAGTATGACTTTGGCGATAGCGTCGCGTAGAATACGAATCGGTTTAAGGCACGAGCCACGGTTGGTTCAGTGGAAAGTTAGCCACGGTCTGTTGACACTTAAGGAATGCATTATGTTCAAGTTAAGTGGGAAGACTGTGTCGTAGCCATTCCCTAAGTTCAAAGAATGTTAGGTCTAAGCGATGGTTAGTCACAAATGCTAAGTTCGAGCGATGGTCAGTCGCCGAGAAGAAATGTGACGGGACTGCAGGTCAGTCACCGAGGCAACCCTGGTTTGGGCTATGCAAAAGAAGTATGAAAAGTAGAAGTAAAGCAAAGGAACTAAGTGGTGATGATTAGGCCATGCAATTACGTTAAGTCTAGAAGTTAGCGTAGGTGCGTGGTCATGGACAACTTGTCGACAAGGATGATCGTTTCTTCGAGCGGCAACCCGGGGCCACGGGACCGTTTCGGCCTAGGAGGAAACACGGTATAGCCGAACTGGGAGTACCGTTCAGGTTATTCGGGAACTTTCAGCGGGACTCACTACTTGCGCTGAAAGGGTCGCCGAATAACAAAGCTATAAGTCCAGGATAGCTTGTGGTGCTAGTGACCTTTCATATAGATGTGCCGGCAAGGGCGGCAATCCGCGTGTGTGCCTTTGTATTGAGTCGAGTTGAATGTGTGTACAGTTAGAACACAATGTTTGGGCCTAAGATTTGGCTTCAACATAGGCGACGTGCTTCGGCATGAGTTGTGGCGTCGAGTCTTAAGTTGTTGGCATAGAGTTGCACAAGTTGAATTTGAGTCGTCTCGGGTTTAAGTCAGGAATCGTCGCAAGGCAAAGTTGGTTAAGCGACACTAAGTTCACAAGTCTCGATTGAGTCAGTTGGTGATCAAAGTAGCAAGGGCCGCGAGGCGGCAATATGGTTAAGTCTTACTGAGTTGCGAGGCACGACCTCACGATCACATGGAAATGGAGTCTTATAATGTAGTTGCGCCTCTGATTATGGGCCGAAGGACAAGCACGACTTGATAGGTTATAATTGTTGTTGCGAGCACGGGATGGCCTAAAGACACAAATTAGGCCATAGGCGTCTGTCTTAAAACTGATCCTAAGGCAAGAATAGAAAGACAATCATAAGGGGGCTTGTAGTACACAAAGTAAATGAACGTGTCGGTTTTGTATGGGTGGGAGAGGAGCTCACACCACCAGTACAGTTGAGTACTGACACCCACACAGCGTTTATGTGCAGGCACAGGTAGAAGCTCGTGGCCCGGAGCTCGCTTGGATGCGTCGAGGCACGGAGTTCCTTGGCGATTCGAGGCGTGCGGCCGCGTGGAGTCTGGACTTATACGGGACATAATGTATGGACATCGCCTCTCCGAAGCATCCGCTGGTTCAAGACTTGTATTGAGAGATGAGAGAGAGCTGAGTGACTTGTAATGTGAGAAGAGTGAGCTTGAGTAACTTATAATCTTGGCCTTGCGCCCCATTGTAATCCTTGTTTCAATATCAATAAAATGTATCTTTTGAATGACTTGTGTTTTGTTCTAAATTTTTACTGGCATATTCAATCTCTCTGCTTGGAACTTCTGTGCGACGACCCCGTCGCAGCCACTGTAATCGGCCGTTATGGAATCCGCCTTGCACGAGCGCAATCTAGGCTCGTGCGGCATCACGCCTTAGCGAGGACGATCGCTCCTACGGGAGCGGGACGTGACATAATGGTATCAGAGCACGGCTTCACGTCCTTGGACTTCGATTGAATTCTTTAACTCCGTTGCTTCCGCAAATTGATATCGTTGGTGCGCCCTCTCTCAAATGTCCCACGGGATGTCCATACAATAAGTCTAAGTAATTTGCAAAACATAGGAGAACAGTTTTTGACAAAAACAAAAAGATGGTTCATGTGAAGCACGGTTAGCTAAGTCGGGCTGGACATATACACCAAAGTTGCGTCGACCTTAGAAGAGTCGAGTGCGAGATTCGATCTGTCTCGGAAGACAATGAGTTGGAATCGATTGAGTAAGTGGGATGACTATCGATAGGGGTACTATCGAGCGACGATAACGTCGGTGCGATATAGATGAGCGTGCTTGAAATTTAAGGAATCGTTCGGACGAAAATTCGAGGAAATAGATTGTGAATCGAATGATAAGTTGAGGATTTGTTGAATGACTTCATCCCTGAGTGGTGTATGCGATGGCATCGGAGATGTTGGTCGATTGAGGATGCGGTGTGTCGATGAGTCTATCAGCAAGCGTCGCGCGTATGCAAAGCCTTAGATCGAGTACGATTGAGTGAGTTGTCTTGAAGTTTGATAAGTGGATTCGAACAAATTAGAAATGACGCGCACGGAACGTGCACGGGATTGAGGATTGCGCGAGTATGAAACGCGAAAATGATTGAGTAGGTGAAACTGAATCGAAGAAAAGTTAAGGTGTACGAATGGATGACTCGATAAGAAGAAATCGATATGAGTCGGATAAGAAAAGTTAGCACGATTGAAAAATAGCATGCATGAATAAGTTTGATTTTGAAGTTACGCAAATGACTCTACGGATTGGAATACATGTTTCTCGATGATTTAAGTTAGCATAGATCGATGCATGTTGCTCGATGACTTGAGATTGACGGATGAATACGTGACGATGGTCTTGAATGAATTGATCATGTGGCTAGTTCGAGGATTTAAGATAGAATCGATCTTGAATATCGAGGAGATTATTCCGTCAGACGATAGCATCATTCGCACGACTCAGAATTCGTTACAAACGAAGATCGTTAGGATACGTATATCGTCGATGGTATTGAGGCGTATCAAAGATCGATATGCGATAACTCGGGGGTACTCTGACTCGGTGAATGACGATCGTGTAAGTGTTATTGTTCTGATGGATGCAATACTTAGGAATTTGATTGAAATGAATGTTGGATGAAAATGATCATGTCTTGATGGTTGCGTTGATAATCACAACGTCGACGATCTTGTCTTGCGCAAGCGCAACTCCAGCCTCGCACATGCGTTATGTCGGATTTGAGACGATCGTTCCGCGTGAGCGTTGACATGGTGATTCATGTCGTAGGAACGATCGAACTTGAAAGATCAGGACGTGGCAATTCGGATTGCCTCGACTTGTTGGTTTGATACGAAGGTGAATTCGAGGATGTTTCAGACTTGTAATTGACGATTGAGTAAACTCGATGACTGAATATATCTAATCCGCGTATCGAAAATGAATTAGTCTATACTCAAACAAGAGTTACGTCCCGATGAGAATGATTATTCCGCGGTAGTGTTGCATAGTGATTCATGAACCACCGTGGATAATCGGACTCGCGTGAGATTGGAGCGCAACATATTGTCAAGCTAGACGACCTTATGATCGAATACGCGAATTGTGATGAACGACTTAGGAGATATGAGATGTGAATTATGGTTTAGTAACAAATTGCGTCGTAGCGTGCTTGACTTGAGAAGGATTGATAGGTGGATTATACCGAACGTGTTTGAAGAGATAGACTATGCAAGTTACTTGTTGGACGAGCGATATGTTCATGTCGAGGATTGGTTGAATGTGAGTTGTCGTAGGATGGCTTTGCTGAATGACTCGAACCCCGTGCGACGAATGTCGGAATGTGTGTGGGTCGAACCGCATATGTCGAAAAGCATAGTTTTTGAAAAATCGCAACGGCATCATCTAAAGAAAACATTTGGAAGGTCCGAGGTGTGAACCGTGCTCTGATACCAACTTGTCACGCCCCGACTCGCCGAATCGGTCGCCATCGCCTTGACTCGATATAAATCGATCCCCACGGGTCGGGACGTGATGCCGTACAAGTCTTTGATAGACTTGCACAAGGCAGGGATGTGCGCTTGGAAATTTCTTTTTTTGACTCGACGCGTTGAAATTAAACAGTGCAGAAAGTTGAAAACATAGCATAGGAAGAAACTTAGCTTTTCATTCATAAACTTGCAAAATATGTGCAAGGTCATATTTACATTACATATGCCGTTGCGGCTACATCTTTGAAATACAAAAGAAAGCTATCGACAAGCTACGCCTTGAAATAATCCTCGGCGTTCCATACATTCATGCCCCTTTATACATTTGAACAAAAGCCTTCGGTCTGAATTGGGCATCAAAATACTTCAAAATAGGAGAGCTTCGTGCCGCCTCCCGTTCTTCAGCTCCAGCTTAGTCTCGAGCTCCCGCAGCACGCTCGTTACCTGGGGAGTTGGGGGTTAGCACACTTGCTAGTGGATGGGACGAACCCACTCGTCTAAACCGACACTGCTTATTAAGGATTCAGGCATACGAAGTGATCTTTCTATTTAGAACTATATGAGTTGCAGTTCATATCGAAGGCACATTTTAAACGATAACAACATAACCCATTTAAAGGCATTCTTACCACGGCCGTGCTCCTTTCCTGCACAAAATATACATGATACTTACCACCTGCACAAGACAATAGGTGAGCATGCAATCTATCCTATATGCGGTCATTGGTGATATCGACACCAAGAAGGACGATTACGTAGCCTTGCGACGCGCCCTCCAGTCCAGGTAGCGAGCCTAACTGGAGGTCTCGCAATGCCTCGCGCCGAAGCACGATTTTCATAATTTCCTCCTAGGCCGATTCGGTCCCAGGGCCCCGGGTACCGTCTCGAGGAAAGCTCACCTTGTGCACAAGTCGTCCTTGACCATGCGAATGTATGAACAGTTATATATGTATGAAGTAAATTGCATAGCGTAACCATTATCAAATCACATAATCATTCCTACTCGCGCAAGGGTCCTTTCCCCCGAAACCGTACGTTCTGATTTAGCATCCCGTAGGCACCAAATTCTCCGAGGCATAATGTACCGCCACCAAGGTTTTCATAGTTGTGTTTTGCATGGCATGAAATATAGTCTATCTCTTTCTTAGTGTGAACCTATCGATTCAGAGTTTACTTTTCTAGGTTGATATATTATCCCGAGCTCTTGATCTTAGTGGCAAGCATACATCCCGTTAGCATCATCGATTTGAACGACGTTGAACTTTAAGAATTTAGTTGGCGGGAAGGAGTAGAAAAGAAGGGGCCGAAGAACCACCCACCTAAGGAGATTGCGCCGAGAGTAGGAGAACGCTTCGCGACGGTCAAGCGTCAGTTACACGAACTCCTGCAATGGCACGAGCATCGAATTAGAACCCTTCCTTCAATCCTTCCTTCGAAATTCTCAAGGACGCATTCAGAAATCGACGCGAAAGCACACTATCAAATCCACGCAACAATACGTTCAGAAAGCCAAGAAAACCAATAAAACCAACGGCAGACGGGTTGCGTCGCTCCCTTTAGAGTTCCTTCGCCAAGACGCCGCCTACCGCATCTAGGACTTATTCCAACAGTAGTCGATCCATTAGTTGGAACGGTACTCATATCACTCGTCCAAATCGATTTTATTGATGCCATGGTTTTTGTATCCAAACTCGTCGCCGAGTCAGACTAGCCATCTATGTTCCCGACCATGTCTGACTTGGCACGAGCCTATTACATAGTGCTTCGCCCCAACGGGAGCGGGGCACTACATAATATACCACTAAGAAAAAGTTTCGTCCCGAAACTTAAGAACAAGGGTCTGACCTTCGTCGGCAAAAAGTGAAGGGTACTTCTCCCTCATCTCCGCCTCTAGCTCCCACGTTGACTCCTCGACGGAATGGTTGCGCCAGAGTACGCGTACTAAGGACATCGATCGGCTCCGCAGGATCTTTTCTTTACGGTCCAAAATTTGTACGGGCTCCTCCGAGTATGATAGATCGGCGCGTAGCTCCAACTGATCGAAACTAACCACATGACTTGGGTCATGCACGTACTTCCGAAGTTGGGAGACATGGAAGACGTCGTGCACTTCGGCCAGGGCAGGAGGTAGCGCGATCCGGTAAGCAACGGTCGCCACTCTTTCGAGGATCTCGAAGGGCCCTACGAATCTCGGACTCAGCTTGCCTTTTACCCCGAATCGCATGACGCCCCGCATCGGCGTCACCTTCAGAAACACATGGTCCCCAACCAAGAACTCTAACGGTCGTCGACGAGTATCTGCATAACTCTTTTGTCGACTCTGAGCAATGCGGAGCCTATCTCGAATCAGGCGGACCTTCTCGACGGCTTGTTCGACTAGTTCTGGCCCGAGCACCTGTCGCTCCCCGACTTCGTCCCAGCAAATCGGAGATCGGCACTTCCTCCCGTAAAGCGCCTCGTAGGGAGCCATCTGGATGCTCGATTGGTAACTGTTGTTGTATGCGAACTCCGCGAGCGGCAAGTGCGTGTCCCAGCTAGTCTTCAAATCTATCGCACACAGACGTAGCATATCCTCCAGGATTTGATTCACTCTTTCTGTCTGGCCATCGGTTTGTGGGTGGTACGCGGAGCTAAGGTTCAACTTAGTGCCCAGCGCCGCCTGTAGACTCGTCCAGAAACGTGATAAGAATCGCCCGTCTCTGTCCGAAATGATTGTGGCCGGTACCCCGTGCAGTCTGACGATCTCGTCGAGATAAATCTGAGCTAACCGATCGACGCTCCATGATGCTTTAATAGCGAGAAAATGAGCGGATTTGGTCAAACGATCGACAATGACCCAAATCGCATCATTTCCCCGCGACGTCTTCGGAAGGCCCATGATGAAATCCATAGAGATGTCGTTCCACTTCCATACTGGAATATCGAGGTTCTGTAGCTCCCCACCTGGTCTTTGATGCTCGGCCTTCACCCGTTGACAGGCCATACACTGTGACACGAACGTCGCCACGTCTTTCTTCATGCCGTGCCACCAAAAGATCGTGCGCAGGTCCTTATACATTTTGGTACTCCCGGGGTGCAACGAGTACTTCGCATAATGGGCCTCCGTCAGAATCTCCCTTCTAAGTTCAGCATGGTCCGGCACGCATATCCTCCCCTTCATCCGCGCCATTCCGCCTTCGTCCACCACAAAGTCGGTCGCCTTTCCCGTCGAAATCAGCTCGCGCATCTTCTTCAGGAATGGATCGTCCTCCTGTGCGGTCTTTATTTTGTTGTGCAGGCTCGACTCAAGGTGCAATTGGGCCAATCGTGCTCCGCGGTAACGAATTCGTAGTTCGATACCCATCTCCGCCAAGTCTCGCTGTATGCTACGGTTGATAGACAAGCACCCTGCAAACATTCTACTCAGCGCGTCTGCCACAACGTTCCCCTTACCTGGCGTGTACTCGATAGTCAGATCGTAGTCTTTGATGAGTTCGAGCCAACGCCGTTGCCGTAAGTTCAGGTCCCGTTGAGTGAAGATGTATTTGAGGCTTTTGTGGTCCGTATAGATGCGACAAGCTACACCATAAAGATAGTGCCGCCATAGCTTCAATGCGAATACAATAGCCGCTAACTCGAGATCATGCGTAGGATAATTTTTCTCGTGTTGCTTCAATTGTCTCGAAGCAAACGAAATCACCTTATCCCTTTGCATAAGAACGCATCCCAAACCCGTCCGCGATGCATCGCTAAATATCTGAAACCCTTCTGGCCCGTCCGGAAGTGCAAGGATCGGCGCTGAGACGAGCCGTTTCTTCAACTCTTGGAAGCTCGATTCGCAGGCGTCGTTCCACTCGAATGCGACTCCTTTCTGGGTGAGGCGAGTTAGAGGCGACGCAATTTTAGCAAAATCCTTCACAAATCTACGATAGTAGCCCGCCAAGCCGAGGAAACTTCGGATGTCGCCTGCTGAGGTAGGCCGCTTCCATTCGACTATTGCTTCAATCTTCCTTGGGTCTACCGTGACGCCTTCAGCGGAGACAACGTGCCCAAGGAACGTCACGCTGTTCATCCAGAACTCGCACTTGCTTAGCTTGGCGTAGAGTTGATTTTCACGCAGAGTCTGTAGCACCGTCTTCAAGTGTTCCACGTGCTCGTCCTTGCTCTTTGAATATATGAGAATGTCGTCGATGAACACAACGACAAATTTGTCTATGAACGGTCGGAACACCCGGTTCATTAGATCCATGAACGCGGCAGGAGCGTTGGTCAAGCCGAAAGGCATGACCAGAAATTCGTAGTGACCGTATCGGGTTCGGAAGGCGGACTTCGGCACGTCTTCGGACTTGATCTTCAATTGGTGGTAGCCTGAGCGAAGATCAATCTTGGAAAACACCGTCGCCCCTTGTAGCTGGTCAAACAGATCATCTATTCTCGGTAACGGGTACTTGTTTCGTACCGTGGCTTTGTTGAGTTCCCGATAATCGATGCACAGCCGCATCGATCCATCTTTCTTCCTCACAAACAACACTGGGGCACCCCACGGGGAGACACTAGGGCGAATGTATCCGCGATCCAGTAACTCTTGTAGTTGTGCCTTCAGTTCCTTCAGCTCTGCCGGCGCCATTCGATAGGGTGCTTTGGATATCGGTCGGGTGTCCGGGAAGGTGTCGATGCTGAATTCTATCTCTCGGTCCAGCGGCATCCCTGGCAACTCGTCTGGGAACACATCAGGAAATTCTGCCACGACTTCAGTCTGGGCCGTGCTTGCAATCTCCGTTCTTGTGTCTCGAACTGATGCTAGGTATCCGCTGCACCCAGAATGCAACATACGCCTTGCCGAAATCGCCGATATCACCATTGCCGACTTTGATGCTGCTCCGCACGAATAGGAGAACTCGGTTTCGCCCGGAAGGCGGAACACAACTCTCTTCTCCGCGCACTCAATCGTTGCGTGGCATGCACCCAACCAATCCATGCCGAGGATTATATCGTACTCCTTGACGTCGAGGACGATAACTTCCAAGGATAGATTCCTCCCTCCGATGCATATGTAACCGTCCCTACAAATATGAGTGGCAGGCATGTCTACTCCCGATGGAGTGCTAACGCTAAGATTCATATCTAAAAGTTGCATAGGTAATTCATTTTCTTTTACAAAGTCGGCTGATATGAAACTATGCGTTGCACCCGAATCGAACAATACTCTAGCAGGCAAATTTTTATAGAGTAGTATACCTGTCACAACAGTGTCAGACGCATAGGCTTCGTCCCGCGTTAGTGCGTAGACTCGGCCTTGCGCCCCTTGGCGATTTTGTGGGTTCACGGGCACCGCGTTTGCGCCATGGGCGGGAGGCGTCCTGTTCTGGCTCTGGACGTCCCTTGGTGGATGTTGGTTCGCCCTCCCCATTCGACAATCTACCGCCTTGTGACCTAGCTGGCCACACTTGAAGCATCCCCCTCGGCAGTCGACCGCCAGATGTCCCATCTTGCCGCAGCGATGGCATCGTACGCCTGGGTGAGGCCCCCGATACTCGGTCGTGTTCTGGCGCTTTGGCGCACCAGATCCTCCCGCGTCGTTAGGACGCTTGTTGAAGTTGTTGCGGATGCTTGATCCGCCCTTCTGCGACGTTCGACCGAAGACCCGCTCCATATCAAGAGCGGCGTTATATGATTCCCTGTACGTCTGGCATCTCTGGTTCATGACATCCCGACGCAAATCTTCATTCAGGCCTTGCTGGAAGCGCTCGCACCACGCCTCTGCGTTCGGCAGAAAAGCCCCGGCAATCTTCGCTAGCTTTGCGAACTTCGCGTCGTAGTCTTCAACGGACAAGTTTCCTTGCTTCAAGGACATGAACTCCTCTTCCTTCTGTCGACGAAGGGCACGAGGGATGTATTGTTCGAGGAAGGCCCGTTTGAATGTCTCCCACGAGATCTTGGCACTGGGGTTGGACCCTTGGAGTTCCTGTTTCTTCGCCTCCCACCAGTCGTAGGCCCTCAAGTTGAGCTGCAACGCTGCGCACCCGACTTTCTTGGACCCCTTGATGTTGAGGAGAGTGAACAGACTCTCAATCTTCACTAGCCACCCCATGACTTCGTCAGGCTCTGCTCGACCGTTGAAGTCCGGCGGGTTCATTTTCTTAAACTTGGTCATCTTAAGCAGGGAGGAGGAAGACACATGTTTTGTCTTTTCGGCTTGCACTTCTTCCTCGGACATGACGGTCGTCGAGTTCTGTTGTGTCGCTATGGTACTCACGATCCTGGTCAGGGCGTCCATTTGCTTTTGTTGGGCGCTGACTTGGGCCTGGATCTGTTCCTGCAGCTGTCGTTGCTGCATCTCTGACTGACGTTGTTGGAGTTCCATGAGGCGTAGTAGTCGCTCCATGGCCGATTCGCTAGGCGTCGCACCTTCGGTGCTATCGGTGCTAATCAATGTGGGGACACCCAGTCTTTCCGTCATTCCTACAAAATTGAGCAAACCCGTTAGTATTCTCAAAATATCTACGGGCTTATGTGTATGGAACGATTATTTCAGGCCGCATATGTCGAAAAGCATAGTTTTTGAAAAATCGCAACGGCATCATCTAAAGAAAACATTTGGAAGGTCCGAGGTGTGAACCGTGCTCTGATACCAACTTGTCACGCCCCGACTCGCCGAATCGGTCGCCATCGCCTTGACTCGATATAAATCGATCCCCACGGGTCGGGACGTGATGCCGTACAAGTCTTTGATAGACTTGCACAAGGCAGGGATGTGCGCTTGAAAATTTCTTTTTTTGACTCGACGCGTTGAAATTAAACAGTGCAGAAAGTTGAAAACATAGCATAGGAAGAAACTTAGCTTTTCATTCATAAACTTGCAAAATATGTGCAAGGTCATATTTACATTACATATGCCGTTGCGGCTACATCTTTGAAATACAAAAGAAAGCTATCGACAAGCTACGCCTTGAAATAATCCTCGGCGTTCCATACATTCATGCCCCTTTATACATTTGAACAAAAGCCTTCGGTCTGAATTGGGCATCAAAATACTTCAAAATAGGAGAGCTTCGTGCCGCCTCCCGTTCTTCAGCTCCAGCTTAGTCTCGAGCTCCCGCAGCACGCTCGTTACCTGGGGAGTTGGGGGTTAGCACACTTGCTAGTGGATGGGACGAACCCACTCGTCTAAACCGACACTGCTTATTAAGGATTCAGGCATACGAAGTGATCTTTCTATTTAGAACTATATGAGTTGCAGTTCATATCGAAGGCACATTTTAAACGATAACAACATAACCCATTTAAAGGCATTCTTACCACGGCCGTGCTCCTTTCCTGCACAAAATATACATGATACTTACCACCTGCACAAGACAATAGGTGAGCATGCAATCTATCCTATATGCGGTCATTGGTGATATCGACACCAAGAAGGACGATTACGTAGCCTTGCGACGCGCCCTCCAGTCCAGGTAGCGAGCCTAACTGGAGGTCTCGCAATGCCTCGCGCCGAAGCACGATTTTCATAATTTCCTCCTAGGCCGATTCGGTCCCAGGGCCCCGGGTACCGTCTCGAGGAAAGCTCACCTTGTGCACAAGTCGTCCTTGACCATGCGAATGTATGAACAGTTATATATGTATGAAGTAAATTGCATAGCGTAACCATTATCAAATCACATAATCATTCCTACTCGCGCAAGGGTCCTTTCCCCCGAAACCGTACGTTCTGATTTAGCATCCCGTAGGCACCAAATTCTCCGAGGCATAATGTACCGCCACCAAGGTTTTCATAGTTGTGTTTTGCATGGCATGAAATATAGTCTATCTCTTTCTTAGTGTGAACCTATCGATTCAGAGTTTACTTTTCTAGGTTGATATATTATCCCGAGCTCTTGATCTTAGTGGCAAGCATACATCCCGTTAGCATCATCGATTTGAACGACGTTGAACTTTAAGAATTTAGTTGGCGGGAAGGAGTAGAAAAGAAGGGGCCGAAGAACCACCCACCTAAGGAGATTGCGCCGAGAGTAGGAGAACGCTTCGCGACGGTCAAGCGTCAGTTACACGAACTCCTGCAATGGCACGAGCATCGAATTAGAACCCTTCCTTCAATCCTTCCTTCGAAATTCTCAAGGACGCATTCAGAAATCGACGCGAAAGCACACTATCAAATCCACGCAACAATACGTTCAGAAAGCCAAGAAAACCAATAAAACCAACGGCAGACGGGTTGCGTCGCTCCCTTTAGAGTTCCTTCGCCAAGACGCCGCCTACCGCATCTAGGACTTATTCCAACAGTAGTCGATCCATTAGTTGGAACGGTACTCATATCACTCGTCCAAATCGATTTTATTGATGCCATGGTTTTTGTATCCAAACTCGTCGCCGAGTCAGACTAGCCATCTATGTTCCCGACCATGTCTGACTTGGCACGAGCCTATTACATAGTGCTTCGCCCCAACGGGAGCGGGGCACTACATAATATACCACTAAGAAAAAGTTTCGTCCCGAAACTTAAGAACAAGGGTCTGACCTTCGTCGGCAAAAAGTGAAGGGTACTTCTCCCTCATCTCCGCCTCTAGCTCCCACGTTGACTCCTCGACGGAATGGTTGCGCCAGAGTACGCGTACTAAGGACATCGATCGGCTCCGCAGGATCTTTTCTTTACGGTCCAAAATTTGTACGGGCTCCTCCGAGTATGATAGATCGGCGCGTAGCTCCAACTGATCGAAACTAACCACATGACTTGGGTCATGCACGTACTTCCGAAGTTGGGAGACATGGAAGACGTCGTGCACTTCGGCCAGGGCAGGAGGTAGCGCGATCCGGTAAGCAACGGTCGCCACTCTTTCGAGGATCTCGAAGGGCCCTACGAATCTCGGACTCAGCTTGCCTTTTACCCCGAATCGCATGACGCCCCGCATCGGCGTCACCTTCAGAAACACATGGTCCCCAACCAAGAACTCTAACGGTCGTCGACGAGTATCTGCATAACTCTTTTGTCGACTCTGAGCAATGCGGAGCCTATCTCGAATCAGGCGGACCTTCTCGACGGCTTGTTCGACTAGTTCTGGCCCGAGCACCTGTCGCTCCCCGACTTCGTCCCAGCAAATCGGAGATCGGCACTTCCTCCCGTAAAGCGCCTCGTAGGGAGCCATCTGGATGCTCGATTGGTAACTGTTGTTGTATGCGAACTCCGCGAGCGGCAAGTGCGTGTCCCAGCTAGTCTTCAAATCTATCGCACACAGACGTAGCATATCCTCCAGGATTTGATTCACTTTTTCTGTCTGGCCATCGGTTTGTGGGTGGTACGCGGAGCTAAGGTTCAACTTAGTGCCCAGCGCCGCCTGTAGACTCGTCCAGAAACGTGATAAGAATCGTCCGTCTCTGTCCGAAATGATTGTGGCCGGTACCCCGTGCAGTCTGACGATCTCGTCGAGATAAATCTGAGCTAACCGATCGACGCTCCATGATGCTTTAATAGCGAGAAAATGAGCGGATTTGGTCAAACGATCGACAATGACCCAAATCGCATCATTTCCCCGCGACGTCTTCGGAAGGCCCATGATGAAATCCATAGAGATGTCGTTCCACTTCCATACTGGAATATCGAGGTTCTGTAGCTCCCCGCCTGGTCTTTGATGCTCGGCCTTCACCCGTTGACAGGCCATACACTGTGACACGAACGTCGCCACGTCTTTCTTCATGCCGTGCCACCAAAAGATCGTGCGCAGGTCCTTATACATTTTGGTACTCCCGGGGTGCAACGAGTACTTCGCATAATGGGCCTCCGTCAGAATCTCCCTTCTAAGTTCAGCATGGTCCGGCACGCATATCCTCCCCTTCATCCGCGCCATTCCGCCTTCGTCCACCACAAAGTCGGTCGCCTTTCCCGTCGAAATCAGCTCGCGCATCTTCTTCAGGAATGGATCGTCCTCCTGTGCGGTCTTTATTTTGTTGTGCAGGCTCGACTCAAGGTGCAATTGGGCCAATCGTGCTCCGCGGTAACGAATTCGTAGTTCGATACCCATCTCCGCCAAGTCTCGCTGTATGCTACGGTTGATAGACAAGCACCCTGCAAACATTCTACTCAGCGCGTCTGCCACAACGTTCCCCTTACCTGGCGTGTACTCGATAGTCAGATCGTAGTCTTTGATGAGTTCGAGCCAACGCCGTTGCCGTAAGTTCAGGTCCCGTTGAGTGAAGATGTATTTGAGGCTTTTGTGGTCCGTATAGATGCGACAAGCTACACCATAAAGATAGTGCCGCCATAGCTTCAATGCGAATACAATAGCCGCTAACTCGAGATCATGCGTAGGATAATTTTTCTCGTGTTGCTTCAATTGTCTCGAAGCAAACGAAATCACCTTATCCCTTTGCATAAGAACGCATCCCAAACCCGTCCGCGATGCATCGCTAAATATCTGAAACCCTTCTGGCCCGTCCGGAAGTGCAAGGATCGGCGCTGAGACGAGCCGTTTCTTCAACTCTTGGAAGCTCGATTCGCAGGCGTCGTTCCACTCGAATGCGACTCCTTTCTGGGTGAGGCGAGTTAGAGGCGACGCAATTTTAGCAAAATCCTTCACAAATCTACGATAGTAGCCCGCCAAGCCGAGGAAACTTCGGATGTCGCCTGCTGAGGTAGGCCGCTTCCATTCGACTATTGCTTCAATCTTCCTTGGGTCTACCGTGACGCCTTCAGCGGAGACAACGTGCCCAAGGAACGTCACGCTGTTCATCCAGAACTCGCACTTGCTTAGCTTGGCGTAGAGTTGATTTTCACGCAGAGTCTGTAGCACCGTCTTCATGTGTTCCACGTGCTCGTCCTTGCTCTTTGAATATATGAGAATGTCGTCGATGAACACAACGACAAATTTGTCTATGAACGGTCGGAGCACCCGGTTCATTAGATCCATGAACGCGGCAGGAGCGTTGGTCAAGCCGAAAGGCATGACCAGAAATTCGTAGTGACCGTATCGGGTTCGGAAGGCGGACTTCGGCACGTCTTCGGACTTGATCTTCAATTGGTGGTAGCCTGAGCGAAGATCAATCTTGGAAAACACCGTCGCCCCTTGTAGCTGGTCAAACAGATCATCTATTCTCGGTAACGGGTACTTGTTTCGTACCGTGGCTTTGTTGAGTTCCCGATAATCGATGCACAGCCGCATCGATCCATCTTTCTTCCTCACAAACAACACTGGGGCACCCCACGGGGAGACACTAGGGCGAATGTATCCGCGATCCAGTAACTCTTGTAGTTGTGCCTTCAGTTCCTTCAGCTCTGCCGGCGCCATTCGATAGGGTGCTTTGGATATCGGTCGGGTGTCCGGGAAGGTGTCGATGCTGAATTCTATCTCTCGGTCCGGCGGCATCCCTGGCAACTCGTCTGGGAACACATCAGGAAATTCTGCCACGACTTCAGTCTGGGCCGTGCTTGCAATCTCCGTTCTTGTGTCTCGAACTGATGCTAGGTATCCGCTGCACCCAGAATGCAACATACGCCTTGCCGAAATCGCCGATATCACCATTGCCGACTTTGATGCTGCTCCGCACGAATAGGAGAACTCGGTTTCGCCCGGAAGGCGGAACACAACTCTCTTCTCCGCGCACTCAATCGTTGCGTGGCATGCACCCAACCAATCCATGCCGAGGATTATATCGTACTCCTTGACGTCGAGGACGATAACTTCCAAGGATAGATTCCTCCCTCCGATGCATATGTAACCGTCCCTACAAATATGAGTGGCAGGCATGTCTACTCCCGATGGAGTGCTAACGCTAAGATTCATATCTAAAAGTTGCATAGGTAATTCATTTTCTTTTACAAAGTCGGCTGATATGAAACTATGCGTTGCACCCGAATCGAACAATACTCTAGCAGGCAAATTTTTATAGAGTAGTATACCTGTCACAACAGTGTCGGACGCATAGGCTTCGTCCCGCGTTAGTGCGTAGACTCGGCCTTGCGCCCCTTGGCGATTTTGTGGGTTCACGGGCACCGCGTTTGCGCCATGGGCGGGAGGCGCCCTGTTCTGGCTCTGGACGTCCCTTGGTGGATGTTGGTTCGCCCTCCCCATTCGACAATCTACCGCCTTGTGACCTAGCTGGCCACACTTGAAGCATCCCCCTCGGCAGTCGACCGCCAGATGTCCCATCTTGCCGCAGCGATGGCATCGTACGCCTGGGTGAGGCCCCCGATACTCGGTCGTGTTCTGGCGCTTTGGCGCACCAGATCCTCCCGCGTCGTTAGGACGCTTGTTGAAGTTGTTGCGGATGCTTGATCCGCCCTTCTGCGACGTTCGACCGAAGACCCGCTCCATATCAAGAGCGGCGTTATATGATTCCCTGTACGTCTGGCATCTCTGGTTCATGACATCCCGACGCAAATCTTCATTCAGGCCTTGCTGGAAGCGCTCGCACCACGCCTCTGCGTTCGGCAGAAAAGCCCCGGCAATCTTCGCTAGCTTTGCGAACTTCGCGTCGTAGTCTTCAACGGACAAGTTTCCTTGCTTCAAGGACATGAACTCCTCTTCCTTCTGTCGACGAAGGGCACGAGGGATGTATTGTTCGAGGAAGGCCCGTTTGAATGTCTCCCACGAGATCTTGGCACTGGGGTTGGACCCTT
Source organism: Iris pallida (assembly GCA_029216955.1). Classification (NCBI taxonomy): domain Eukaryota; kingdom Viridiplantae; phylum Streptophyta; class Magnoliopsida; order Asparagales; family Iridaceae; genus Iris; species Iris pallida. The sequence continues at coordinate 34,004,446 of JANAVB010015600.1, forward strand.
GGAGTTCCTGTTTCTTCGCCTCCCACCAGTCGTAGGCCCTCAAGTTGAGCTGCAACGCTGCGCACCCGACTTTCTTGGACCCCTTGATGTTGAGGAGAGTGAACAGACTCTCAATCTTCACTAGCCACCCCATGACTTCGTCAGGCTCTGCTCGACCGTTGAAGTCCGGCGGGTTCATTTTCTTAAACTTGGCCATCTTAAGCAGGGAGGAGGAAGACACATGTTTTGTCTTTTCGGCTTGCACTTCTTCCTCGGACATGACGGTCGTCGAGTTCTGTTGTGTCGCTATGGTACTCACGATCCTGGTCAGGGCGTCCATTTGCTTTTGTTGGGCGCTGACTTGGGCCTGGATCTGTTCCTGCAGCTGTCGTTGCTGCATCTCTGACTGACGTTGTTGGAGTTCCATGAGGCGTAGTAGTCGCTCCATGGCCGATTCGCTAGGCGTCGCACCTTCGGTGCTATCGGTGCTAATCAATGTGGGGACACCCAGTCTTTCCGTCATTCCTACAAAATTGAGCAAACCCGTTAGTATTCTCAAAATATCTACGGGCTTATGTGTATGGAACGATTATTTCAGGCCGCATATGTCGAAAAGCATAGTTTTTGAAAAATCGCAACGGCATCATCTAAAGAAAACATTTGGAAGGTCCGAGGTGTGAACCGTGCTCTGATACCAACTTGTCACGCCCCGACTCGCCGAATCGGTCGCCATCGCCTTGACTCGATATAAATCGATCCCCACGGGTCGGGACGTGATGCCGTACAAGTCTTTGATAGACTTGCACAAGGCAGGGATGTGCGCTTGGAAATTTCTTTTTTTGACTCGACGCGTTGAAATTAAACAGTGCAGAAAGTTGAAAACATAGCATAGGAAGAAACTTAGCTTTTCATTCATAAACTTGCAAAATATGTGCAAGGTCATATTTACATTACATATGCCGTTGCGGCTACATCTTTGAAATACAAAAGAAAGCTATCGACAAGCTACGCCTTGAAATAATCCTCGGCGTTCCATACATTCATGCCCCTTTATACATTTGAACAAAAGCCTTCGGTCTGAATTGGGCATCAAAATACTTCAAAATAGGAGAGCTTCGTGCCGCCTCCCGTTCTTCAGCTCCAGCTTAGTCTCGAGCTCCCGCAGCACGCTCGTTACCTGGGGAGTTGGGGGTTAGCACACTTGCTAGTGGATGGGACGAACCCACTCGTCTAAACCGACACTGCTTATTAAGGATTCAGGCATACGAAGTGATCTTTCTATTTAGAACTATATGAGTTGCAGTTCATATCGAAGGCACATTTTAAACGATAACAACATAACCCATTTAAAGGCATTCTTACCACGGCCGTGCTCCTTTCCTGCACAAAATATACATGATACTTACCACCTGCACAAGACAATAGGTGAGCATGCAATCTATCCTATATGCGGTCATTGGTGATATCGACACCAAGAAGGACGATTACGTAGCCTTGCGACGCGCCCTCCAGTCCAGGTAGCGAGCCTAACTGGAGGTCTCGCAATGCCTCGCGCCGAAGCACGATTTTCATAATTTCCTCCTAGGCCGATTCGGTCCCAGGGCCCCGGGTACCGTCTCGAGGAAAGCTCACCTTGTGCACAAGTCGTCCTTGACCATGCGAATGTATGAACAGTTATATATGTATGAAGTAAATTGCATAGCGTAACCATTATCAAATCACATAATCATTCCTACTCGCGCAAGGGTCCTTTCCCCCGAAACCGTACGTTCTGATTTAGCATCCCGTAGGCACCAAATTCTCCGAGGCATAATGTACCGCCACCAAGGTTTTCATAGTTGTGTTTTGCATGGCATGAAATATAGTCTACCTCTTTCTTAGTGTGAACCTATCGATTCAGAGTTTACTTTTCTAGGTTGATATATTATCCCGAGCTCTTGATCTTAGTGGCAAGCATACATCCCGTTAGCATCATCGATTTGAACGACGTTGAACTTTAAGAATTTAGTTGGCGGGAAGGAGTAGAAAAGAAGGGGCCGAAGAACCACCCACCTAAGGAGATTGCGCCGAGAGTAGGAGAACGCTTCGCGACGGTCAAGCGTCAGTTACACGAACTCCTGCAATGGCACGAGCATCGAATTAGAACCCTTCCTTCAATCCTTCCTTCGAAATTCTCAAGGACGCATTCAGAAATCGACGCGAAAGCACACTATCAAATCCACGCAACAATACGTTCAGAAAGCCAAGAAAACCAATAAAACCAACGGCAGACGGGTTGCGTCGCTCCCTTTAGAGTTCCTTCGCCAAGACGCCGCCTACCGCATCTAGGACTTATTCCAACAGTAGTCGATCCATTAGTTGGAACGGTACTCATATCACTCGTCCAAATCGATTTTATTGATGCCATGGTTTTTGTATCCAAACTCGTCGCCGAGTCAGACTAGCCATCTATGTTCCCGACCATGTCTGACTTGGCACGAGCCTATTACATAGTGCTTCGCCCCAACGGGAGCGGGGCACTACATAATATACCACTAAGAAAAGTTTCGTCCCGAAACTTAAGAACAAGGGTCTGACCTTCGTCGGCAAAAAGTGAAGGGTACTTCTCCCTCATCTCCGCCTCTAGCTCCCACGTTGACTCCTCGACGGAATGGTTGCGCCAGAGTACGCGTACTAAGGACATCGATCGGCTCCGCAGGATCTTTTCTTTACGGTCCAAAATTTGTACGGGCTCCTCCGAGTATGATAGATCGGCGCGTAGCTCCAACTGATCGAAACTAACCACATGACTTGGGTCATGCACGTACTTCCGAAGTTGGGAGACATGGAAGACGTCGTGCACTTCGGCCAGGGCAGGAGGTAGCGCGATCCGGTAAGCAACGGTCGCCACTCTTTCGAGGATCTCGAAGGGCCCTACGAATCTCGGACTCAGCTTGCCTTTTACCCCGAATCGCATGACGCCCCGCATCGGCGTCACCTTCAGAAACACATGGTCCCCAACCAAGAACTCTAACGGTCGTCGACGAGTATCTGCATAACTCTTTTGTCGACTCTGAGCAATGCGGAGCCTATCTCGAATCAGGCGGACCTTCTCGACGGCTTGTTCGACTAGTTCTGGCCCGAGCACCTGTCGCTCCCCGACTTCGTCCCAGCAAATCGGAGATCGGCACTTCCTCCCGTAAAGCGCCTCGTAGGGAGCCATCTGGATGCTCGATTGGTAACTGTTGTTGTATGCGAACTCCGCGAGCGGCAAGTGCGTGTCCCAGCTAGTCTTCAAATCTATCGCACACAGACGTAGCATATCCTCCAGGATTTGATTCACTCTTTCTGTCTGGCCATCGGTTTGTGGGTGGTACGCGGAGCTAAGGTTCAACTTAGTGCCCAGCGCCGCCTGTAGACTCGTCCAGAAACGTGATAAGAATCGCCCGTCTCTGTCCGAAATGATTGTGGCCGGTACCCCGTGCAGTCTGACGATCTCGTCGAGATAAATCTGAGCTAACCGATCGACGCTCCATGATGCTTTAATAGCGAGAAAATGAGCGGATTTGGTCAAACGATCGACAATGACCCAAATCGCATCATTTCCCCGCGACGTCTTCGGAAGGCCCATGATGAAATCCATAGAGATGTCGTTCCACTTCCATACTGGAATATCGAGGTTCTGTAGCTCCCCGCCTGGTCTTTGATGCTCGGCCTTCACCCGTTGACAGGCCATACACTGTGACACGAACGTCGCCACGTCTTTCTTCATGCCGTGCCACCAAAAGATCGTGCGCAGGTCCTTATACATTTTGGTACTCCCGGGGTGCAACGAGTACTTCGCATAATGGGCCTCCGTCAGAATCTCCCTTCTAAGTTCAGCATGGTCCGGCACGCATATCCTCCCCTTCATCCGCGCCATTCCGCCTTCGTCCACCACAAAGTCGGTCGCCTTTCCCGTCGAAATCAGCTCGCGCATCTTCTTCAGGAATGGATCGTCCTCCTGTGCGGTCTTTATTTTGTTGTGCAGGCTCGACTCAAGGTGCAATTGGGCCAATCGTGCTCCGCGGTAACGAATTCGTAGTTCGATACCCATCTCCGCCAAGTCTCGCTGTATGCTACGGTTGATAGACAAGCACCCTGCAAACATTCTACTCAGCGCGTCTGCCACAACGTTCCCCTTACCTGGCGTGTACTCGATAGTCAGATCGTAGTCTTTGATGAGTTCGAGCCAACGCCGTTGCCGTAAGTTCAGGTCCCGTTGAGTGAAGATGTATTTGAGGCTTTTGTGGTCCGTATAGATGCGACAAGCTACACCATAAAGATAGTGCCGCCATAGCTTCAATGCGAATACAATAGCCGCTAACTCGAGATCATGCGTAGGATAATTTTTCTCGTGTTGCTTCAATTGTCTCGAAGCAAACGAAATCACCTTATCCCTTTGCATAAGAACGCATCCCAAACCCGTCCGCGATGCATCGCTAAATATCTGAAACCCTTCTGGCCCGTCCGGAAGTGCAAGGATCGGCGCTGAGACGAGCCGTTTCTTCAACTCTTGGAAGCTCGATTCGCAGGCGTCGTTCCACTCGAATGCGACTCCTTTCTGGGTGAGGCGAGTTAGAGGCGACGCAATTTTAGCAAAATCCTTCACAAATCTACGATAGTAGCCCGCCAAGCCGAGGAAACTTCGGATGTCGCCTGCTGAGGTAGGCCGCTTCCATTCGACTATTGCTTCAATCTTCCTTGGGTCTACCGTGACGCCTTCAGCGGAGACAACGTGCCCAAGGAACGTCACGCTGTTCATCCAGAACTCGCACTTGCTTAGCTTGGCGTAGAGTTGATTTTCACGCAGAGTCTGTAGCACCGTCTTCATGTGTTCCACGTGCTCGTCCTTGCTCTTTGAATATATGAGAATGTCGTCGATGAACACAACGACAAATTTGTCTATGAACGGTCGGAGCACCCGGTTCATTAGATCCATGAACGCGGCAGGAGCGTTGGTCAAGCCGAAAGGCATGACCAGAAATTCGTAGTGACCGTATCGGGTTCGGAAGGCGGACTTCGGCACGTCTTCGGACTTGATCTTCAATTGGTGGTAGCCTGAGCGAAGATCAATCTTGGAAAACACCGTCGCCCCTTGTAGCTGGTCAAACAGATCATCTATTCTCGGTAACGGGTACTTGTTTCGTACCGTGGCTTTGTTGAGTTCCCGATAATCGATGCACAGCCGCATCGATCCATCTTTCTTCCTCACAAACAACACTGGGGCACCCCACGGGGAGACACTAGGGCGAATGTATCCGCGATCCAGTAACTCTTGTAGTTGTGCCTTCAGTTCCTTCAGCTCTGCCGGCGCCATTCGATAGGGTGCTTTGGATATCGGTCGGGTGTCCGGGAAGGTGTCGATGCTGAATTCTATCTCTCGGTCCGGCGGCATCCCTGGCAACTCGTCTGGGAACACATCAGGAAATTCTGCCACGACTTCAGTCTGGGCCGTGCTTGCAATCTCCGTTCTTGTGTCTCGAACTGATGCTAGGTATCCGCTGCACCCAGAATGCAACATACGCCTTGCCGAAATCGCCGATATCACCATTGCCGACTTTGATGCTGCTCCGCACGAATAGGAGAACTCGGTTTCGCCCGGAAGGCGGAACACAACTCTCTTCTCCGCGCACTCAATCGTTGCGTGGCATGCACCCAACCAATCCATGCCGAGGATTATATCGTACTCCTTGACGTCGAGGACGATAACTTCCAAGGATAGATTCCTCCCTCCGATGCATATGTAACCGTCCCTACAAATATGAGTGGCAGGCATGTCTACTCCCGATGGAGTGCTAACGCTAAGATTCATATCTAAAAGTTGCATAGGTAATTCATTTTCTTTTACAAAGTCGGCTGATATGAAACTATGCGTTGCACCCGAATCGAACAATACTCTAGCAGGCAAATTTTTATAGAGTAGTATACCTGTCACAACAGTGTCGGACGCATAGGCTTCGTCCCGCGTTAGTGCGTAGACTCGGCCTTGCGCCCCTTGGCGATTTTGTGGGTTCACGGGCACCGCGTTTGCGCCATGGGCGGGAGGCGCCCTGTTCTGGCTCTGGACGTCCCTTGGTGGATGTTGGTTCGCCCTCCCCATTCGACAATCTACCGCCTTGTGACCTAGCTGGCCACACTTGAAGCATCCCCCTCGGCAGTCGACCGCCAGATGTCCCATCTTGCCGCAGCGATGGCATCGTACGCCTGGGTGAGGCCCCCGATACTCGGTCGTGTTCTGGCGCTTTGGCGCACCAGATCCTCCCGCGTCGTTAGGACGCTTGTTGAAGTTGTTGCGGATGCTTGATCCGCCCTTCTGCGACGTTCGACCGAAGACCCGCTCCATATCAAGAGCGGCGTTATATGATTCCCTGTACGTCTGGCATCTCTGGTTCATGACATCCCGACGCAAATCTTCATTCAGGCCTTGCTGGAAGCGCTCGCACCACGCCTCTGCGTTCGGCAGAAAAGCCCCGGCAATCTTCGCTAGCTTTGCGAACTTCGCGTCGTAGTCTTCAACGGACAAGTTTCCTTGCTTCAAGGACATGAACTCCTCTTCCTTCTGTCGACGAAGGGCACGAGGGATGTATTGTTCGAGGAAGGCCCGTTTGAATGTCTCCCACGAGATCTTGGCACTGGGGTTGGACCCTTGGAGTTCCTGTTTCTTCGCCTCCCACCAGTCGTAGGCCCTCAAGTTGAGCTGCAACGCTGCGCACCCGACTTTCTTGGACCCCTTGATGTTGAGGAGAGTGAACAGACTCTCAATCTTCACTAGCCACCCCATGACTTCGTCAGGCTCTGCTCGACCGTTGAAGTCCGGCGGGTTCATTTTCTTAAACTTGGCCATCTTAAGCAGGGAGGAGGAAGACACATGTTTTGTCTTTTCGGCTTGCACTTCTTCCTCGGACATGACGGTCGTCGAGTTCTGTTGTGTCGCTATGGTACTCACGATCCTGGTCAGGGCGTCCATTTGCTTTTGTTGGGCACTGACTTGGGCCTGGATCTGTTCCTGCAGCTGTCGTTGCTGCATCTCTGACTGACGTTGTTGGAGTTCCATGAGGCGTAGTAGTCGCTCCATGGCCGATTCGCTAGGCGTCGCACCTTCGGTGCTATCGGTGCTAATCAATGTGGGGACACCCAGTCTTTCCGTCATTCCTACAAAATTGAGCAAACCCGTTAGTATTCTCAAAATATCTACGGGCTTATGTGTATGGAACGATTATTTCAGGCCGCATATGTCGAAAAGCATAGTTTTTGAAAAATCGCAACGGCATCATCTAAAGAAAACATTTGGAAGGTCCGAGGTGTGAACCGTGCTCTGATACCAACTTGTCACGCCCCGACTCGCCGAATCGGTCGCCATCGCCTTGACTCGATATAAATCGATCCCCACGGGTCGGGACGTGATGCCGTACAAGTCTTTGATAGACTTGCACAAGGCAGGGATGTGCGCTTGGAAATTTCTTTTTTTGACTCGACGCGTTGAAATTAAACAGTGCAGAAAGTTGAAAACATAGCATAGGAAGAAACTTAGCTTTTCATTCATAAACTTGCAAAATATGTGCAAGGTCATATTTACATTACATATGCCGTTGCGGCTACATCTTTGAAATACAAAAGAAAGCTATCGACAAGCTACGCCTTGAAATAATCCTCGGCGTTCCATACATTCATGCCCCTTTATACATTTGAACAAAAGCCTTCGGTCTGAATTGGGCATCAAAATACTTCAAAATAGGAGAGCTTCGTGCCGCCTCCCGTTCTTCAGCTCCAGCTTAGTCTCGAGCTCCCGCAGCACGCTCGTTACCTGGGGAGTTGGGGGTTAGCACACTTGCTAGTGGATGGGACGAACCCACTCGTCTAAACCGACACTGCTTATTAAGGATTCAGGCATACGAAGTGATCTTTCTATTTAGAACTATATGAGTTGCAGTTCATATCGAAGGCACATTTTAAACGATAACAACATAACCCATTTAAAGGCATTCTTACCACGGCCGTGCTCCTTTCCTGCACAAAATATACATGATACTTACCACCTGCACAAGACAATAGGTGAGCATGCAATCTATCCTATATGCGGTCATTGGTGATATCGACACCAAGAAGGACGATTACGTAGCCTTGCGACGCGCCCTCCAGTCCAGGTAGCGAGCCTAACTGGAGGTCTCGCAATGCCTCGCGCCGAAGCACGATTTTCATAATTTCCTCCTAGGCCGATTCGGTCCCAGGGCCCCGGGTACCGTCTCGAGGAAAGCTCACCTTGTGCACAAGTCGTCCTTGACCATGCGAATGTATGAACAGTTATATATGTATGAAGTAAATTGCATAGCGTAACCATTATCAAATCACATAATCATTCCTACTCGCGCAAGGGTCCTTTCCCCCGAAACCGTACGTTCTGATTTAGCATCCCGTAGGCACCAAATTCTCCGAGGCATAATGTACCGCCACCAAGGTTTTCATAGTTGTGTTTTGCATGGCATGAAATATAGTCTATCTCTTTCTTAGTGTGAACCTATCGATTCAGAGTTTACTTTTCTAGGTTGATATATTATCCCGAGCTCTTGATCTTAGTGGCAAGCATACATCCCGTTAGCATCATCGATTTGAACGACGTTGAACTTTAAGAATTTAGTTGGCGGGAAGGAGTAGAAAAGAAGGGGCCGAAGAACCACCCACCTAAGGAGATTGCGCCGAGAGTAGGAGAACGCTTCGCGACGGTCAAGCGTCAGTTACACGAACTCCTGCAATGGCACGAGCATCGAATTAGAACCCTTCCTTCAATCCTTCCTTCGAAATTCTCAAGGACGCATTCAGAAATCGACGCGAAAGCACACTATCAAATCCACGCAACAATACGTTCAGAAAGCCAAGAAAACCAATAAAACCAACGGCAGACGGGTTGCGTCGCTCCCTTTAGAGTTCCTTCGCCAAGACGCCGCCTACCGCATCTAGGACTTATTCCAACAGTAGTCGATCCATTAGTTGGAACGGTACTCATATCACTCGTCCAAATCGATTTTATTGATGCCATGGTTTTTGTATCCAAACTCGTCGCCGAGTCAGACTAGCCATCTATGTTCCCGACCATGTCTGACTTGGCACGAGCCTATTACATAGTGCTTCGCCCCAACGGGAGCGGGGCACTACATAATATACCACTAAGAAAAAGTTTCGTCCCGAAACTTAAGAACAAGGGTCTGACCTTCGTCGGCAAAAAGTGAAGGGTACTTCTCCCTCATCTCCGCCTCTAGCTCCCACGTTGACTCCTCGACGGAATGGTTGCGCCAGAGTACGCGTACTAAGGACATCGATCGGCTCCGCAGGATCTTTTCTTTACGGTCCAAAATTTGTACGGGCTCCTCCGAGTATGATAGATCGGCGCGTAGCTCCAACTGATCGAAACTAACCACATGACTTGGGTCATGCACGTACTTCCGAAGTTGGGAGACATGGAAGACGTCGTGCACTTCGGCCAGGGCAGGAGGTAGCGCGATCCGGTAAGCAACGGTCGCCACTCTTTCGAGGATCTCGAAGGGCCCTACGAATCTCGGACTCAGCTTGCCTTTTACCCCGAATCGCATGACGCCCCGCATCGGCGTCACCTTCAGAAACACATGGTCCCCAACCAAGAACTCTAACGGTCGTCGACGAGTATCTGCATAACTCTTTTGTCGACTCTGAGCAATGCGGAGCCTATCTCGAATCAGGCGGACCTTCTCGACGGCTTGTTCGACTAGTTCTGGCCCGAGCACCTGTCGCTCCCCGACTTCGTCCCAGCAAATCGGAGATCGGCACTTCCTCCCGTAAAGCGCCTCGTAGGGAGCCATCTGGATGCTCGATTGGTAACTGTTGTTGTATGCGAACTCCGCGAGCGGCAAGTGCGTGTCCCAGCTAGTCTTCAAATCTATCGCACACAGACGTAGCATATCCTCCAGGATTTGATTCACTCTTTCTGTCTGGCCATCGGTTTGTGGGTGGTACGCGGAGCTAAGGTTCAACTTAGTGCCCAGCGCCGCCTGTAGACTCGTCCAGAAACGTGATAAGAATCGCCCGTCTCTGTCCGAAATGATTGTGGCCGGTACCCCGTGCAGTCTGACGATCTCGTCGAGATAAATCTGAGCTAACCGATCGACGCTCCATGATGCTTTAATAGCGAGAAAATGAGCGGATTTGGTCAAACGATCGACAATGACCCAAATCGCATCATTTCCCCGCGACGTCTTCGGAAGGCCCATGATGAAATCCATAGAGATGTCGTTCCACTTCCATACTGGAATATCGAGGTTCTGTAGCTCCCCACCTGGTCTTTGATGCTCGGCCTTCACCCGTTGACAGGCCATACACTGTGACACGAACGTCGCCACGTCTTTCTTCATGCCGTGCCACCAAAAGATCGTGCGCAGGTCCTTATACATTTTGGTACTCCCGGGGTGCAACGAGTACTTCGCATAATGGGCCTCCGTCAGAATCTCCCTTCTAAGTTCAGCATGGTCCGGCACGCATATCCTCCCCTTCATCCGCGCCATTCCGCCTTCGTCCACCACAAAGTCGGTCGCCTTTCCCGTCGAAATCAGCTCGCGCATCTTCTTCAGGAATGGATCGTCCTCCTGTGCGGTCTTTATTTTGTTGTGCAGGCTCGACTCAAGGTGCAATTGGGCCAATCGTGCTCCGCGGTAACGAATTTGTAGTTCGATACCCATCTCCGCCAAGTCTCGCTGTATGCTACGGTTGATAGACAAGCACCCTGCAAACATTCTACTCAGCGCGTCTGCCACAACGTTCCCCTTACCTGGCGTGTACTCGATAGTCAGATCGTAGTCTTTGATGAGTTCGAGCCAACGCCGTTGCCGTAAGTTCAGGTCCCGTTGAGTGAAGATGTATTTGAGGCTTTTGTGGTCCGTATAGATGCGACAAGCTACACCATAAAGATAGTGCCGCCATAGCTTCAATGCGAATACAATAGCCGCTAACTCGAGATCATGCGTAGGATAATTTTTCTCGTGTTGCTTCAATTGTCTCGAAGCAAACGAAATCACCTTATCCCTTTGCATAAGAACGCATCCCAAACCCGTCCGCGATGCATCGCTAAATATCTGAAACCCTTCTGGCCCGTCCGGAAGTGCAAGGATCGGCGCTGAGACGAGCCGTTTCTTCAACTCTTGGAAGCTCGATTCGCAGGCGTCGTTCCACTCGAATGCGACTCCTTTCTGGGTGAGGCGAGTTAGAGGCGACGCAATTTTAGCAAAATCCTTCACAAATCTACGATAGTAGCCCGCCAAGCCGAGGAAACTTCGGATGTCGCCTGCTGAGGTAGGCCGCTTCCATTCGACTATTGCTTCAATCTTCCTTGGGTCTACCGTGACGCCTTCAGCGGAGACAACGTGCCCAAGGAACGTCACGCTGTTCATCCAGAACTCGCACTTGCTTAGCTTGGCGTAGAGTTGATTTTCACGCAGAGTCTGTAGCACCGTCTTCAAGTGTTCCACGTGCTCGTCCTTGCTCTTTGAATATATGAGAATGTCGTCGATGAACACAACGACAAATTTGTCTATGAACGGTCGGAACACCCGGTTCATTAGATCCATGAACGCGACAGGAGCGTTGGTCAAGCCGAAAGGCATGACCAGAAATTCGTAGTGACCGTATCGGGTTCGGAAGGCGGACTTCGGCACGTCTTCGGACTTGATCTTCAATTGGTGGTAGCCTGAGCGAAGATCAATCTTGGAAAACACCGTCGCCCCTTGTAGCTGGTCAAACAGATCATCTATTCTCGGTAACGGGTACTTGTTTCGTACCGTGGCTTTGTTGAGTTCCCGATAATCGATGCACAGCCGCATCGATCCATCTTTCTTCCTCACAAACAACACTGGGGCACCCCACGAGGAGACACTAGGGCGAATGTATCCGCGATCCAGTAACTCTTGTAGTTGTGCCTTCAGTTCCTTCAGCTCTGCCGGCGCCATTCGATAGGGTGCTTTGGATATCGGTCGGGTGTCCGGGAAGGTGTCGATGCTGAATTCTATCTCTCGGTCCGGCGGCATCCCTGGCAACTCGTCTGGGAACACATCAGGAAATTCTGCCACGACTTCAGTCTGGGCCGTGCTTGCAATCTCCGTTCTTGTGTCTCGAACTGATGCTAGGTATCCGCTGCACCCAGAATGCAACATACGCCTTGCCGAAATCGCCGATATCACCATTGCCGACTTTGATGCTGCTCCGCACGAATAGGAGAACTCGGTTTCGCCCGGAAGACGGAACACAACTCTCTTCTCCGCGCACTCAATCGTTGCGTGGCATGCACCCAACCAATCCATGCCGAGGATTATATCGTACTCCTTGACGTCGAGGACGATAACTTCCAAGGATAGATTCCTCCCTCCGATGCATATGTAACCGTCCCTACAAATATGAGTGGCAGGCATGTCTACTCCCGATGGAGTGCTAACGCTAAGATTCATATCTAAAAGTTGCATAGGTAATTCATTTTCTTTTACAAAGTCGGCTGATATGAAACTATGCGTTGCACCCGAATCGAACAATACTCTAGCAGGCAAATTTTTATAGAGTAGTATACCTGTCACAACAGTGTCGGACGCATAGGCTTCGTCCCGCGTTAGTGCGTAGACTCGGCCTTGCGCCCCTTGGCGATTTTGTGGGTTCACGGGCACCGCGTTTGCGCCATGGGCGGGAGGCGCCCTGTTCTGGCTCTGGACGTCCCTTGGTGGATGTTGGTTCGCCCTCCCCATTCGACAATCTACCGCCTTGTGACCTAGCTGGCCACACTTGAAGCATCCCCCTCGGCAGTCGACCGCCAGATGTCCCATCTTGCCGCAGCGATGGCATCGTACGCCTGGGTGAGGCCCCCGATACTCGGTCGTGTTCTGGCGCTTTGGCGCACCAGATCCTCCCGCGTCGTTAGGACGCTTGTTGAAGTTGTTGCGGATGCTTGATCCGCCCTTCTGCGACGTTCGACCGAAGACCCGCTCCATATCAAGAGCGGCGTTATATGATTCCCTGTACGTCTGGCATCTCTGGTTCATGACATCCCGACGCAAATCTTCATTCAGGCCTTGCTGGAAGCGCTCGCACCACGCCTCTGCGTTCGGCAGAAAAGCCGGCAATCTTCGCTAGCTTTGCGAACTTCGCGTCGTAGTCTTCAACGGACAAGTTTCCTTGCTTCAAGGACATGAACTCCTCTTCCTTCTGTCGACGAAGGGCACGAGGGATGTATTGTTCGAGGAAGGCCCGTTTGAATGTCTCCCACGAGATCTTGGCACTGGGGTTGGACCCTTGGAGTTCCTGTTTCTTCGCCTCCCACCAGTCGTAGGCCCTCAAGTTGAGCTGCAACGCTGCGCACCCGACTTTCTTGGACCCCTTGATGTTGAGGAGAGTGAACAGACTCTCAATCTTCACTAGCCACCCCATGACTTCGTCAGGCTCTGCTCGACCGTTGAAGTCCGGCGGGTTCATTTTCTTAAACTTGGTCATCTTAAGCAGGGAGGAGGAAGACACATGTTTTGTCTTTTCGGCTTGCACTTCTTCCTCGGACATGACGGTCGTCGAGTTCTGTTGTGTCGCTATGGTACTCACGATCCTGGTCAGGGCGTCCATTTGCTTTTGTTGGGCGCTGACTTGGGCCTGGATCTGTTCCTGCAGCTGTCGTTGCTGCATCTCTGACTGACGTTGTTGGAGTTCCATGAGACGTAGTAGTCGCTCCATGGCCGATTCGCTAGGCGTCGCACCTTCGGTGCTATCGGTGCTAATCAATGTGGGGACACCCAGTCTTTCCGTCATTCCTACAAAATTGAGCAAACCCGTTAGTATTCTCAAAATATCTACGGGCTTATGTGTATGGAACGATTATTTCAGGCCGCATATGTCGAAAAGCATAGTTTTTGAAAAATCGCAACGGCATCATCTAAAGAAAACATTTGGAAGGTCCGAGGTGTGAACCGTGCTCTGATACCAACTTGTCACGTCCCGACTCGCCGAATCGGTCGCCATCGCCTTGACTCGATATAAATCGATCCCCACGGGTCGGGACGTGATGCCGTACAAGTCTTTGATAGACTTGCACAAGGCAGGGATGTGCGCTTGGAAATTTCTTTTTTTGACTCGACGCGTTGAAATTAAACAGTGCAGAAAGTTGAAAACATAGCATAGGAAGAAACTTAGCTTTTCATTCATAAACTTGCAAAATATGTGCAAGGTCATATTTACATTACATATGCCGTTGCGGCTACATCTTTGAAATACAAAAGAAAGCTATCGACAAGCTACGCCTTGAAATAATCCTCGGCGTTCCATACATTCATGCCCCTTTATACATTTGAACAAAAGCCTTCGGTCTGAATTGGGCATCAAAATACTTCAAAATAGGAGAGCTTCGTGCCGCCTCCCGTTCTTCAGCTCCAGCTTAGTCTCGAGCTCCCGCAGCACGCTCGTTACCTGGGGAGTTGGGGGTTAGCACACTTGCTAGTGGATGGGACGAACCCACTCGTCTAAACCGACACTGCTTATTAAGGATTCAGGCATACGAAGTGATCTTTCTATTTAGAACTATATGAGTTGCAGTTCATATCGAAGGCACATTTTAAACGATAACAACATAACCCATTTAAAGGCATTCTTACCACGGCCGTGCTCCTTTCCTGCACAAAATATACATGATACTTACCACCTGCACAAGACAATAGGTGAGCATGCAATCTATCCTATATGCGGTCATTGGTGATATCGACACCAAGAAGGACGATTACGTAGCCTTGCGACGCGCCCTCCAGTCCAGGTAGCGAGCCTAACTGGAGGTCTCGCAATGCCTCGCGCCGAAGCACGATTTTCATAATTTCCTCCTAGGCCGATTCGGTCCCAGGGCCCCGGGTACCGTCTCGAGGAAAGCTCACCTTGTGCACAAGTCGTCCTTGACCATGCGAATGTATGAACAGTTATATATGTATGAAGTAAATTGCATAGCGTAACCATTATCAAATCACATAATCATTCCTACTCGCGCAAGGGTCCTTTCCCCCGAAACCGTACGTTCTGATTTAGCATCCCGTAGGCACCAAATTCTCCGAGGCATAATGTACCGCCACCAAGGTTTTCATAGTTGTGTTTTGCATGGCATGAAATATAGTCTATCTCTTTCTTAGTGTGAACCTATCGATTCAGAGTTTACTTTTCTAGGTTGATATATTATCCCGAGCTCTTGATCTTAGTGGCAAGCATACATCCCGTTAGCATCATCGATTTGAACGACGTTGAACTTTAAGAATTTAGTTGGCGGGAAGGAGTAGAAAAGAAGGGGCCGAAGAACCACCCACCTAAGGAGATTGCGCCGAGAGTAGGAGAACGCTTCGCGACGGTCAAGCGTCAGTTACACGAACTCCTGCAATGGCACGAGCATCGAATTAGAACCCTTCCTTCAATCCTTCCTTCGAAATTCTCAAGGACGCATTCAGAAATCGACGCGAAAGCACACTATCAAATCCACGCAACAATACGTTCAGAAAGCCAAGAAAACCAATAAAACCAACGGCAGACGGGTTGCGTCGCTCCCTTTAGAGTTCCTTCGCCAAGACGCCGCCTACCGCATCTAGGACTTATTCCAACAGTAGTCGATCCATTAGTTGGAACGGTACTCATATCACTCGTCCAAATCGATTTTATTGATGCCATGGTTTTTGTATCCAAACTCGTCGCCGAGTCAGACTAGCCATCTATGTTCCCGACCATGTCTGACTTGGCACGAGCCTATTACATAGTGCTTCGCCCCAACGGGAGCGGGGCACTACACAGACGTCCCGGCGCGAAGAGATAAAAATTGTGGAGGCACCACTCACGAGGCTCGGTTGACATGCATGTATATCAGGGACGCTTGAATAGGTGCACGATCTGACTCGAGTGGTGATGGCGAATTCTCTATCACGAGGCTTGGCTGAAATGCATGTATTTTGGGGACGCCTTAAATATGTGCACGATCCAACTAAGTGATACGTTGAATTCAAGTGAGACTTGAGGAACGGAAAAGTGTCGAGGATTTTGAAATCATGTTTCAAGAAATATTGATGGTAGTGCGATTGTTGATTGGAGATGACTTGAATGTTGGTTGATCGGTTGGGTTGCCCTACGACTAAGTTAGTGGTAAGCACGAGCGTGGCTCGGATTGACGGAACGCATAGGAGTAGTGTGTGCGAGAGTCCTTGAATGTTGAATAAAGTGATAGATCGATAAGTAAGTACTCAGTTAATTTCGAGGACGAAACTTTTTTCGAGTAGTATATGATGTAGTGCCCCGTCCCGCTCAGTCAATCAGAGGAATCGAAACGTTGACGGCGTTCGGACTTAGCCTTGTCGGCTTGCTCAGAGACATCGCTCGATCGAGGCGACCCCTCGCTCAGGTGGAGTAGTTTCGATGAACTTGCCTCATCTTAGCCTTCACATAATAAATCGCATGTTTTCAACTTGCACAAGTAGGCTTGATAATAAAAGAGACGAATCCACGTAGCTAAGGAAATAATCCCAATGGGTCGAATTGAGTTAGAATATGGAAAGGTCTCATGGTCGGCTTAGAATCGTTGCACGATGGCTTTGAAAATGACACTCGGTCCTTCGTCTCGTGGCTTGGGAGAAAGAAAAGTTGGTCTTCGACACAAACTATGAATTAGCCTAAGTCATAGGCGTCGTCTGCGTAAATATTCGATAAAGCATGCACGCTTCCACGATGCAAGGCTTGGCATAGCCTTTGCTCGTCCCTTGGGTTAAGTTGTAGGCTCGATTAAGTTAGGCAAAGTTATGCCGGTCGATCTAAGTCATTCCAAGTATTGTCCCGCTCTTTCTGCGGTTGTCAAGTTATTTAGTCCAACGATCTCAAGGCCCGTCATATAAAGTATGACTTGGGCGATAGCGTCGCGTAGAATACGAGTCGGTTTAAGGCACGAGCCACGGTTGGTTCAGTGGAAAGTTAGCCACGGTTTGTTGACACTTAAGGAACGCATTATGTTCAAGTTAAGTGGGAAGACTATGTCGTAGCCGTTCCCTAAGTTCAAAGAATGTTAGGTCTAAGCGATGGTTAGTCGCAAATGCTAAGTTTGAGCGATGGTCAGTCGCCGAAAAGAAATATGACGGGACTGCAGGTCAGTCGCCGAGGCAAACCTGGTTTGGGCTATGCAAAAGAAGTATGAAAAGTAGAAGTAAAGCAAAGGAACTAAGTGGTGATGATTAGGCCATGCAATTACGTTAAGTCTAGAAGTTAGCGTAGGTGCGTGGTCATGGACAACTTGTCGACAAGGGCGATTGTTTCTTCGAGCGACAACCCGGGACCACGGGACCGTTTCGGCCTAGGAGGAAACACGGTATAGCCAAGCTGGGAGTACCGCTCAGGTTATTCGGGAACTTTCAGCGGAGCTCGCTACTTGCGCTGAAAGGGTCGCCGAATAACAAAGCTATAAGTCCAGAATAGCTTGTGGTGCTAGTGACCTTTCAGATAGATGTGTCGGCAAGGACGGCAATCCGCGTGTGTGCCTTTGGATTGAGTCGAGTTGAATGTGTGTACAGTTAGAACACAATGTTTGGGCCTAAGATTTGGCTTCAACATAGGCGACGTGCTTCGGCACGAGTTGTGGCGTCGAGTTTTAAGTTGTTGGCATAGAGTTGCACAAGTTGGATTTGAGTCGTCTCGGATTTAAGTCAGGAATCGCCGCAAGGCAAAGTTGGTTAAGCGACACTAAGTTCACAAGTCTCGATTGGGTCAGTTAGTGATCAAAGTAGCAAGGGCCGCGAGGCGGCGATATGGTTAAGTCTCACTGAGTTGCGAGGCACGGCCTCAATAACGACTTGTAGCACGGTCACATGAAAATGGAGTCTTATCGTGTAGTTGCGTCTCTGATTATGGGCCGAAGGACAAGCACGACTTGATAGGTTATAATTGTTGTTGCGAGCACGGGATGGCCTAAAGACACAAATTAGGCCATAGGCGTCTGTCTTAAAACTGATCCTAAGGCAAGAGTAGAAAGACAATCATAAGGGGGCTTGTAGTACACAAAGTAAATGAACGTGTCGGTTTTGTATGGGTGGGCGAGGAGCTCACACCACCAGTACAGTTGAGTACTGACACCCATACAGTGTTTATGTGCATGCACAGGTAGAAGCTCGTGGCGCAGAGCTCGCTTGGATGCGTCGAGGCACGGAGTTCCTTGGCGATTCGAGGCGTGCGGCCGCGTGGAGTCTAGGCTTATACGGGACATAATGTATGGACATCGTCTCTCCGAAGCATCCGCTGGTTCAAGACTTGTATTGAGAGATGAGAGAGAGCTGAGTGACTTGTAATGCGAGAAGAGCTTGAGTGACTTGTAATCTTGGCCTTGCGTCCCATTGTAATCCTTGTTTCAATATCAATAAAATGTATCTTTTGAATGACTTGTGTTTTGTTCTAAATTTCCGCTGGCATATTCAATGTCTCTGTTTGGGACTTCTGTGCGACGACCCCGTCGCAGCCGCTGTAATCGGCCGTTATGGAACCCGCCTTGCACGAGCGCAATCTAGGCTCGTGCGGCATCACGCCTTAGCGAGGACGATCGCTCCTACGGGAGCGGGACGTGACAACAACCACAGTCCGCAGTTCAGTATCAGTACCTGACCTTCTTTATTGGGCGTTTCGGGACGATTTCAGGGGGCTCGGAGGGTTTTGGTGGTTTTGAATCAGTTGGTTACAGTAGTTTCTGTGTTTTCCATATCGGCCAATACCACAAACTATGGTGACAGCATTATAGTAAATTAGAATGAATATGTAAAGGAAGCTAATAATCTGATGTTACTTAACAGATTAATATGACTATTTTTAAAATTTTAGCCTCTTTTAGTCCTTCCGGAGCATCTTTTAGTCCTCCGTACTAGAGCATCTTTTGGTCTACACTGGACATGTCCAAACAACCTAAAACAATTTTATCTCATCTTGTCCATAATTGGTTCCACCTCTAAATTCCTATGAACACACTCATATCTAATGATTTTACAAAATAAAAGATACAGTTAAATATGTACTATAAGGAAAATATATGAAGTACCAGTCTCAGCCATCTAACACAATGTGGTAAAAATACTAAGGACTTCGTGACAAGTGACAACCACGGTCCGCAGTTCAGTATCAGTACCTGACCTTCTTTATTGGGCGTTTCGGGACGATTTCAGGGGGGTCGGAGGGTTTTGGTGGTTTTGAATCAGTTGGTTACAGTAGTTTCTGTGTTTTCCATATCGGCCAATACCACAAACTATGGTGACAGCATTATAATAAATTAGAATGAATATGTAAAGGAAGCTAATAATCTGATGTTACTTAACAGATTAATATGACTATTTTTTAAATTTTAGCCTCTTCTTTATATTCCCTATCTTGCTATTTCCTTTCTAAGGAAGAATTGGAATTTGTAGTTGCTCTTGCAAAACAAAGGATATAATTAAATTAGTAATGTATGGAAAAATATGAGGTCCCATATATTTGGCATAATGTGGCATCCAAGAAACTAAAACAAGCATACGCAACTAGGGTCGAAAGCCAGACAATTGACACCAAATTTGAGCTACATCTGCTGGAAAGAATAGAGGAAACACCGAAGACAAGATAATAATTATAGGAGAGATCTGAAAAGGTTGATGCTAGAAACAACTAGCACCAGTAGGAATCATCGTCGTCATCCAAACATTCCCCCGTTTGGTTTTAGTGACCAGCAGCCAACCTGATACATCAATCCTTTGTACTGATGACAAACTCCTTGACGATGTAGTTATGTAGAAAGAGCTTTCCGTTAAACCTAGAAGATAAGTGGGCAGGTAAGTAGAGTTACCTTTTTTTGGTCGTGCAATTTAAGGTCATACAACCAAGGTGCACGCTCCAAGTTCCCGTAGGAAAAAGTCTCTACGAATAGGTAAGATGAGGCAATTTTTTATAAGGAATTGTATTCATTTGTATGACACATTAAGCCAATGAGTGAAAAGGAATGACATTCCTATGTAGCCACAAAGCCACTAACAGAATTAGTGATACATAAAAGTTAATAAGGTCATTCCATATAATAAACACAAAGGTTGGTTTGTGGCATATGCTCGTACTTATAGTTAGAAGAGAAAACGCAAACAACTAGGAATCGCACACATTCCAAAATCAGTGTCGTGTACAGGCAACATATACAACAAACAAAACAAATACAGACCTCGGAAAGAAATCCATCACTATCAGAGAGATCCTCAGCAAAGCTGTCTTCATCTTCGGTGAACATATTATCAAGATTAATACTGGAAGCAGGTACATTTGCTGTAAACAATTCAGCATTTCTACAAAATAAAAAGAGACTGTCAATGTATGAAAAAAACAATATATGCAAGAAATAAAGGCATGCTTGTAATAATTTGAACCAATATATGACTGAAGAATATGATAGACTAGACTAACCATCAAAAATATTAAATCTGTCACTAAGGAACTAGCTGTAAATTGGGTTTGAGTATCAACTGAAATACATAAGTATTGACTGTTCTGTTTTGGCAGAGAGACCAATCCAAATAAACCACCATATTGGCTTTCAACAGCCATATTTTTAAATAAGCCCATACATGACCGCAAAAGTCCAAACCTATCTCCAAGAAAAGAAAAGAGGAAGTTCAGGATGGACGGATAGGGGGGAGCTAAAATAACTTTGGAGTCTCAGTATGCACAGGATTCAGAATTTCCCTATAGAAGGCATAGGCTAAGGTCTAGTTTCCACATCAATGGTGAATTTAATTTGTATGCAATACAAATTCAGTCTAATACAAATATAATGAAAACATAATCCCCTGATACATCTGCATGGTATTATCTTTGAGTACTAATCATTTTAGAGTTTGCTCGTGTAAAGCATGTACCAAAATCTATTTGTAATCTCTTAGAAGTATCAGCCAAAACCAAATATACATCTACCAATATATCAGTCCTGGCCAATGCCTCAAATTTTTGTAAAGAGACACGTGAAAAAATCTCAACAAGTCCAACCCTGCCTAAACTATTTATAAAATAAGATTTACTCTACAAGCTACAATTCATCATAAAGAGACAAATTTACTATATTTTGAATGGCAAAAATTAAGAAGTTTATCACTGAACTCAAGGAGAGTTCTTCTTCCAAACGGATGTGTGAAGTAGAATAGACCAAGATCCTATCATATTGCACTATCTAGGTATGGTAGAAAGTAGCCACAATTACCCATGTGTGAACCGCATGGTCACGAATGAAAATTAAGAGAGCCTTAAAATAAGAAAACCAACAGTATGTAAATTTGTACATAAATATTAAATACTTCCTTATGAGCACATAAACTAGCAAATACAACATGACACTTACATTTATATCTAAGGAAACTGCACTTCCCAGTTTACCCTTTTTATGTTTTTTAAGAATAATTAGTTGACAGTTAATGCATACGTTGTTCAATATACACTTTGGTGTTGCACATGTATACAAAATTGACCTCTATATTTCTGAACTTCCAATTACTACAAAACGAATCACGCTCTTATAAATAAAATCCCTCCAACACAGATATGACTGGTGCTACAATAAAAACTAATATTGCCATATGGCATCTAATACCATTTCTGTTACGAGAAGATCTGCATTTATCACAAATTAAACTGGTGCGAAGACCTTATGAATGCTTACAAATCCAGTGTAGAGCTCAAGGTGAACACAGCATAGAATAGCTCTGATCGAATACCAAGTTCCTAGTATATAATGAAGAGCATTGTACATACTATGCAACTCTTAGCACAAGTAAGTTTACTAACTAAGAATAGAACAAGCACAATCAAAAGCAATAGAAAAGCATGAAGGTCCATTTTAGTCACTTAAAATCGGTAACTTGCTCAGGAGTATCAATTCTTCTTCTTCAACGACTCTACAAGGCATCGTAATCCGTCCATGTTAGCCAAGATTTAAACTTTAAGCATTTGCTTCGGATCAAAGTATTGGAAACTTGTGTAGCATATAGTAACATCAGAACTGGATATCCTCGAGCTATTAAAACATCATCAAATTACAAAGTAAAATCCATATATCGCCATGGCCCCAGGCTGGAACTAGTTAACTAATATGGTCTAGGAAGCACGGACACTTCAATTTGTGTCAAACATGGCAGGCAGACACACTAAAAAATTAGCGTTGTGCCCGTGTCCGCAATGTGTCATTTCATATTTGTGTCGGGCAGATGACCCTACAAGAAACTATTTTGACATGTGAGTTAGGAGAAGATTCCCACCCTCCTGTATTCTCCTTCGGGGTCGCGCCGTTGGGTGCTCCAGCAGCAGCATCTCGGCGGTCTATATTCATCGCAGAGTAGAAATTAGAACAGCCGAGCCAAACTAAAACTTAAAAAAAATGATGGCGATAACTTCGGCCGATCGGGAGAACTTGAGAAGCTTACGAGGAGAGGCTTTCCTCTTGAACATGGATTTCATCTTGCGCTGCCGCTTGTGGACGGACTGGAGGTTCTTCTTCGCGAACTTCCTCGCCTTCTTCCCGAGCTTCCCCATCTCTCCCTTTAGAGGACTGGAACCCTAACCCTAGAAAAAAAATGAAATTTTGGAGCTGAGGACGAAGAAGTTAGAGAAAATTAGGATTTCGGTAACTAAAGGGAGGGGTTTAGCCGTTTAGGGTTTTATTGCTTAAGATCAAACAAAAAATTGGGGGTTAGGATTTTACAAAAATTTAGGTTTTTCCATAGATGATAGATAGACCTATTAAATAGTAAATAGTGATGAATCATCAGGGTTTTACCAGAGGTCCGGAGGAGATGAAGACGAAGACTGGGATCTGGAAGAGTCGAGAGCGGGAGGGTCTGCACTGCGACGCTGCTGCAAAGTGCCGGTCGTCGATTGGAGAGGGGAGGAAGTGAAGAGGGAGACTAGGAGAGTCGAGAGCGGGAGGGGTGTGCGCACCGCTACGGACTGTAGTCGGGGAGGAGAAGAAATCGAGTTTTTTTTTTTTTTTTTTTTTTGAAGAGATCGAGTTTTTTTTAAGAGCGAAACTGAGATCGTCCGATCGGGAGAAACTTGCATTAGGTTAGGGGAGTGGAGGGTGGGCTAGTGGGCTGCCTGCATGGGCCACTCTTCCTTCTGTATAAAAAAATGGTCTGCACAGCCTCAATGTAAATCCGTCCCTGATAGTCCAGTTTGGTACAACTTTTAATCGGGACAATTTCAAATTTACTTCAGGCTATCCAACTCTCCCAAGCCTTCACCAAACCCTTTATTCTAAAATTTCTATTCTCTCTTTTCAAATTTTCAGACCCTTTTCTCTCTTTCTAAACCACAATTTCTTTGTTCAACTCCTCCAATTCTAAACAATTGCACCCAAAACCGAATCTTCACCACAATCTAGGTATGTCTCTAATATTCTCAAATATTCTTCCTCCATTCATTAGGGTTTTAAAATATTTATTTGTATTTTTTTAAAATTTTTGTGAATCTTTGGTAATGCCTAAAATAATTAAATAAAATAGCTTATTCAAGGTTGATATTTATTTGTTTCGAACCCTAGCAATCCAATTTAGGGATTAGAAAAATCGGATTGTATAATTTATTTGCCTACAATCGGGCTGGAAACCGACAGGACTGTAGGCAAATTCTACAGTCCAGCAGTATATGCAGGGCTGTAAAAATTTTCTATAGTCATGTAGTATATGTAGGACTATAGAAAAATCCTATAGTCCTGTTATGCAAATGGACTATAAATTTCCCAACTTCCGAGTCCTTACACTCCCAGTTGTTTATCCCTGTATCCTAAATTTTTTTTCCAGTTTTACGGCAACTACCAAAAGAAAACGGCCCACTGCGTTGCGCACAAGGAACACAATGTGGCTCGTTCGATTGAGAGACCGGTCACTATTGTCGAACCGGAGCCACGGAGACAAGTCACTGCATCGACTCGCCAGTCTCGTTCGAAGGCACTGGCTCCTGGTAGTCCTCCGTCTTCATCCTCCTCCAATGAAGACATGCATATTGGCCGAACCCGGTCAGATAATGGTTCAGGGCCTTCTTAGCAGCCGACTAGCAATTTCGACTCGTCCAGATTCCAGAAGGTTGTTGTGTGTTGTTGTCATTCGACAACCATATTGCATTTCAAATATGGAAGGACCGGTACGTACATTACGTTACCCGGTATGTACTACGTCGACGCGCAAGGAAGTGTAGTAGCTGAAATTTTGACAGATTAGGGAAAGTCGTCAGGAACAAAATCATTCTTACCGGTTTGCACAATTTGGCCAACTAGTATTTTTTTGTTTTCAATGTAATTCTGGATGTTGTAAACTTTGTTGACTTTATGGAAAACTTTATTGGTATCATTTTTTATATATATTAATTATGGTTATGAAGCTTTTTGACAATGAGACTTTGTTGGTATAAAACTTGTGTGGCATGTTTTACCTCTTGGTTATCAAACTTGTGTGACATGTGATTCTATGATGTTTTGTGGGATTTGTGAAACTTTGTGTTTATGAAACTGTAAACCCCCAAATTTGTGTGGATTTTTTTCTTTTATTTTTGCTTAAATTGGATTTTTACTATTTTAAAATGATTTGTAAATTGATTTTTTTGTTGTTGTATAATAATAATAATAGATTTTTTTACATAAAATGTATATATAAAAATCCCTTTTAACAAATATTTATGAAATATTTATTTATATATATATTATTAGGGTTAGGAATTTTTTTTCCAAGTATTTTTATTATTAAATATTTACTATATGATAAATGCAGAATATTTCTTTGTATATAATATATGGTTATAATCCTTTTCTATATTATTTTTAATATTTTTGGAATGCTAGGATGCATATATTATATATACATGTATATATATAGAGATACTAGTCATAACCCGTGCCCATAGGGCATGGTTCATTTAAGGTATTCCCCCTCAAAATCTTGGACCCCCAATTTTAAACGAACAATAATAATTATGAGGCCCCCATCAAAATATTAAATCCCAACCACTGCTGGATGTGAATTTTCTTTGGATTCCCCATAAAACCCCACCCTCAATAATGCTCATCCAGAACCATTATGAGTGCAAACCCCACTCTTTGGATTTCCCATAAAACCCCACTCTCAATAATGCTCATTCCCTATAAAACCCCACTCTCAATAATGCTCATCCACAACCATTATGAGTGCAAACCCCACTCTTTGGATTCCCCATAAAACCCCACAACCGTTGATTCACCAAGATTAAATCCCAACCACTCTTTATCTTGGCACAGTCAGCCCTAGGATTCAAAAACCTTTGTGTTTTGTATAAGAGATATTGTTACATATTTAAAAAAAAATCAATAAAAAATAGAGAAGCTAAAACATAACAATGCTTTAAAAGCATTGTTCCCCTTCCCCTTCCTCTTCCTATCCGAGCCCGACCCCCCCCCCCCCCCCCCCCCCCCCCCCCCGAGCCCGAAACAGAGACGAAAGTCTCATAGGCATTCAAAACCCAAACTCCCTCAAATCGACATCAAACCCTTTCAATTTTTTTTTGGGTGCAATCCTATCTAGATTCTCCTCCAATTTAAATCCTAATATCAATCTAATCCTACTCAAATTCGAATTAAAATCGGATTTAAAACTCGAGTATATATATATATATATATATATATATATATATATATATATATATATATATATATACTCATGCTACGCGATATATTGTAGATTACTTCTCAAAGCCGATTACTTCTCGAAACCTACCTCGAACTGCACCAGACCTACTCGTCTAGCCTAGGCGGACTTCCCTGAATCTCGTTGCCACTCGCTGTCGCCGCACGGGTCGCCGGAGGCAGCCGCGCGTGGGGGACAGCAGGCTTCAGTTACAGCAGCAACAGTAGTCTAGGAGCCCGACTTCTCAGGTACGTTTCTCGTCCACCTCTCGACCAATTCCTGATCTATTTAATTCGTTACAACTACGAACTATACACCTATAGATACCATCAATTCGATTTTATTGGAACATGTTTGATTCTGTGGAAACCTATTCGAAATCTCGAGAAAAAACTAAACTTTTGGGCAAAAATGGAGTTCTGAAATCAGTTGAGAACCCAATATTTGAAGGTTGTTTTCTCCCAACCAATTACACCAAATTCTATTTTTATTTTTCTGTATTATTGTCAACATAACCATGATCAGAACCCTCCAACTAGTTTTAATTATTGTTTAATATATTCCATAATAAATTAGTTTAAAAATTCCAAAAAATTAGTTTTAAAAACTCTAAAAATCTCCGATACGAGGTCTGTCCCGACAAATCGGACGACTCGTCGCAAACCAAAGGCATCGAAAGGTGCGTATCGTCTTTGTGGACGTGTGGGCTTTGACGGAATTCAAATTGGTCGCGTGTGCGCGACGAATTTGACCCGTATCCGTCGAAGAACGTCGTATCAACCCTTGTTCGAAAATTTTTAATTATTTTGTGCACACTCGTCAAATCGCGACGGAACTTGCGCCATTGGACTCGAAATATTTTTTTTGTCCTGTGAGCCAAGTTTGGTCCGATTCTGAGACAATTGACCGGAACGTCATTTTGCGGATCCCACAATTCGATTCAACGGGCGATTTTGTGCACGCCTCATCGGAATCCAAAATTGGACATACCGTTGAGTTCATCTCGGAAAACCGGATCCGTAGACATTTAGTTTGACGACTTTAGAGACCATGGGATATGGCACGCATTTCGGTGCAAAGCGGATCTAACGACGGACATCATTTTGATCCAAAATTATGATTTTGTCCTTGTGTCCAGAATTGGACTTTTGGGTAGACATTTCAACATATTTCTTTTATTCCAAAACTGTTGGTGATGTTTGTTTCAGCATCCAAGAACGTTTGCGGGAGTTCTATACTTGCAGCCTCTTCTGACTTGTTGATTTCATCTACTGGACATCGTCAAAACACCGAACAACCACCAGGCAAGTATACCTTGCTAATTTACTGTCATATTATTTATTTTCAGCATTTAATTACTTTGTTTCATATTTGTTATCTTCATTTGTTATAAACTGTCCGTCCAAGCCATACTTGGGTGCAAGCGACTCTATTAGTCGTTTTTGTTGTTTTATTTTATTTGATGCATGATGACTTAGTTTTAGCGGACTACATTCTCATTGTGGGATATCCTTATATCTCCATTGGCTATGACATTTACACTACACGGTTTGAGACATTTTACTAAGGGTACGGCTTGTATATTGACTGGCCATCTCTATGTAAGAAGTCGTGTGACGGATAGATGATCATAACTGCTATGACTAGGGTATAGAGACTCAAGCAGTTACAAAATAGGACAAGTTATGGACATGACTTGGTCAGTGTGGAAAATCTTGGGGGAGGATAGTCACTAGTGCGTATGGGAAGCCAAACAGGTAAACCATAGTCTTCGGATGAAATTATGGCGAGATATATTTGCAGATACCCTCTGACGTTTTGGACGTTACGACCGGATACGGATGACTGGATGACAGTTACGTACACATAGCCTAAATTCTACCCATGTGCATGAAAGTTGTCCTATAATTGCACAATAGACGGTTAGAATCCCCTTTGCATATTTGTGTCTAGGATAGTCTTTTGTATATTATTATCTATTATGACAGTTCATATTAGCACGATATTATATATCTTGTAACATCCCTCTGAGGACCTGGTGATCTCTCTAGGTATAGACGATGAGCAGTATCCCGAGGAGTACGGTTCCGGACTAGACTCTTCATTTGCAGACGAGAAGGTCTCACCTTCGGAGCCTATTTGATTCTCTTCTTAGTTGATGGACTTATGTAGTTGATACTCTTTTTCTTATTCATTTCAATTGATTTCTTTCAGTAGCTCGGTAGTGGATTTGTTTCCGCCCGACATATATTTTACTCTTATATTCAGTTGAGACATTTGGATGGTTATTTTATTTATTTGTCATTGTGGATGAGATATAGATATTGCCTGTGACTATGTTATTTTGTTATGAGCTGGAGCTCTTCTATTACAGCTTATGTGTGTATACGTAGAGTCCATATATTGGAGTTGTTTGTGTATACATACAGCTGGCATGTGCGTATTCCTAGTCCTACGTATATTGGGACTGGGGCGTTACATGTTTTTGTGGTGGCCCATGCAGGTCAAGAAAATATTGCTTCGGTTACGTTACTGTACCGAGCAAGCCTGCATATAGGATTAGAGTTTAGGAATCTCATCAACATGCTTAATCACCTTCCTTGATTTCAATTTTCAAATTCTCGTTTGACTACTTGTCTTGCATCTAGCTTGATCTTGTCCTAACGTAATCTATGTTTCTGTGCCAATAGGATGAATCTTTGTAGTGGTCGCGCTACCCTTCTCGCTATTACTGCTAGGGATTCAACCAATCCAGAAGGACCAACGAATCAGCCACCCCCAACCATGTCCCCAACCACTCCAGCACCATCAGGACCATCATCACAGCCTGTGATGACACCACCCGCCACTCAGGAGCAGCAGCAAGCCCCGGCACCCCAAGGGGGACAGCTAGACCCCCTGAACGCTGCACCTCAAGAAGAATATCTACCACCCCCGCCACCCTATCCACCTCAGTTTCCACCACAGATTCCACCACCATATCCACCCCAATGGCCTCCACAGTATCCACCACCATATCCACCACAACATCCCCCACAATACCCACCATCATATCTACCCCAACAGCCTCTACAGTATCTACCATCATATCCACCCCAGCATCCCCTATAGTATCCACCACCATATCCACCCCAGCATCCCCTACAGTATCCACCATCATATCCACCACAACAGCCTCCACAATATCCACCTTCATATCCCCCACCGTATGGCCCACAGGGTACCCAGCAGTTTGTGCCACAGAAGCCATACATGCCCCTGCAGCAGCCCATGCCTCAGGCTGGTGGGACTCCTGCAGACCAGTTCCTTCATGGCATGATGCAGGCCCAGATGCAGCAGAACGAGTTCATTAGGAGAAGTTTGGAGACAGTCCTGACCCGAGCACCCCAAGCCTCTGTAGGTACTATCGAGGGATTCCGCAACATGAATCCCCCACCCTTCAAGGGCACTGAAGACGTCATAGGAATTACCAATTGGCTGGTTAAGATAGAAAATCTTTTGAGGGCTTCAGAGTTGTCTGCAAATCTATGGATTACGGCAGTTAAATTGGTTGGAAGGAAATGCTTATGATTGGTGGGCCGCAGAGAAGAGACGACTAGGACTTGATCAGACTGGGAGGAATTTAAGGTGCTGTTCAATAAGAAGTATTTCTGTGACACTGCCAAGAACGCACTTTATGACCAGTTCCTACACTTGGAACAAGGAAGCATGACAGTTGATGAATACGACGCCGAGTTCAGTCTGTTGAGTCGTTTTGCTCCCGGATTAGTTTCGACAGAGTTGGAGAAGGCCAAGAGATTTCATAAAGGGTTGAGCATAGAGCTTCAACGATACACTAGTTCCGAGTCACGAGTCTCACAAGCAGCATTATTGGCCGAAGCAAGGACTCAAGAGGCCATAAATAAGAAGGCACAACAACGACGAGTTGTTTCGACCATTACATCAGCTAAGACTACACCAGCAGGACCCATAAGACATCCTGCGACACAGCAGCAACCTAGAGTTTCCCCATATCAAGTAAGGGAATTACCCACCTGTCATTATTGTGGTAAGAAGGGACATTTTCAGAGGGATTGTCGTCATAATTTGGGATTGTGTATGGTTTGCGGGTCAAATCAACACCAAGCTCGAGATTGCCCTTCTAGACAACAGCAGATACAGGGAGTAGCATTACCAGCACCAGGAGGAGGAGCACCACATCCGCCAGCAGCCATTGAATATCCAAGGGACAACCAAAACATGGGACAAGATTTTAGCATGATCACCACGGGGCCACCAACCCAAGGAGCCATAGGTGCAGGTATGACGTTTTAGTTAAATTTACCATTGCATGACCATGATCATAGAATGACCTAGAATTTTTTGATATAAACTTTGATAGATATAGAAAACACGAGAGTATCCGATCTAGTTAGAAACCACAGCCATGACCCTTGTAAGTACCATAAATCATTCTACTCCCTCGGTTCGTATGTCATCATAGTGACCCGCTAAAACATGGAAGCACGACGACGACATGCACAACTGTTTCTCTCATTTGCACAAAAATTTGTGACACGATCTTCGTGCCCAATTCTTTTTCTGCCTTGCATTTCGTTTCCACAAATTGTGCGTTATTTCTAATTTCGAGGACGAAATTCTTATAAGTTTGGTAGGATGTAAACTCCCAAATTTTTGTAGATTTTTTTCTTTTATTTTGGCTCAAATTGGATTTTTACTATTTTAAAATGATTTATAAATTGATTGATTTATTTATTGTTGTATAATAATAATAATAGATTTTTTTACATAAAATGTATATATAAAATCCCTTTTAACAAATATTTACGAAATATTTATTTATATATATTATTAGTTAGGGATTTTTTCCAAGTATTTTTATAATTAAATATTAAAATATTTACTATATGATAAATGCAGAATATTTCTTTGTATATAATATATGGTTATAATCCTTTTCTAAATTATTTTTAATATTTTTGGAATGATGGGATGTATATATAGGTGTATATTAGATATACATGTATATATAGAGATATATTGTTATATATTTTAAAAAAATAGAGAAGCTAAAACATAACAGTGCTTTAAAAGCACTATTCCCCTTCCCCTTCCTCTTCCTCTTCCTATCCGAGCCCGACCCCCCTCCCTTGGGCGCAAAACAGAGATGAAAGTCTCATAGGCATTCAAAACCCAAACTCCCTCAAATCGACATCAAACCCTTTCAAAAAAAATTGGTGCAATCCTATCTAGATCCTCCTCCAATTTAAATCCTAATATCAATCTAATCCTACTCAAATTCGAATTAAAATCGGATTTAAAATCCGAGTATATATATATATATATATATATATATATATATATATATATATATATATATATATATATATATATATATATATATACACTCATGCTACGCGATATATTGTAGATTACTTCTCAAAGCCGATTACTTCTCGAAACCTACCTCGAACTGCACCAGACCTACTCGTCTAGCCTAGGCGAACTTCCCTGAATCTCGCCCCCACTCGCTGTCGCCGCACGGGTCGCTGGAGGCAGCCGTGCGTGGGCGACAGCAGGCTTCAATTGCAGCAGCAACCGTAGTCTAGGAGCCCGACTTCTCAGGTACGTTTCTCATCCACCTCTCGACCAATTCCCGATCTATTTAATTCATTACAACTACGAACTATACACCTCTAGATACCATCAATTCAATTTTATTGGAACATGCTTGATTCTGTGGAAAACCTATTCGAAATCTCGAGAAAAACTTAACTTTTGGGAAAAAACGGAGTTCTAAAATCAGTTGAGAACCCAATATTTGAAGATTGTTTTCTCCCAACCAATTACACCAAATTCTATTTTTATTTTTTTGTATTATAGTCAACATAACCATGATCAGAACCCTCCAACTAATTTTAATTATTGTTTAATATATTCCATGATAAATTAGTTTAAAAATCCCAAAAAATCAGTTTTAAAAACTCTAAAAATCTCCGATACGAGGTTCGTCCCGACAAACCGGATGACTCGTCACAAACCGAAGGCATCGAAAGGTGCGTATCGAATTTGTGGACGTGTGGGCTTTGACGGAATTTAAATTGGTCGTGTGTGCGCGACGAATTTGACCCATATCCGTCGAAGAACGTCGTATCGACTCTTTTTTAAATTTTCCAATTACTTTGTGCACACTCGTCAAATCGCGAAGGAACTTGCGCCATTGGACTCGAAATATTTTTTTGATCCTGTAAGCCAAGTTTGGTCCAATTCTGAGACAGTTGACCGTATCGCCATTTTACGGACCCCACGATCCGATTCAACGGGCAATTTTGTGCACGGCTCATCGAAATCCAAAATTGGACATACCGTTGAGTTCATCTCGAAAAATCAGATCCGTAGACATATAGTTTGACAACTTTAGAGACCACGGGATTTGGCATACATTTCGGTACAAAGCGGGTCTAACGGCGGACATCATTTTGATATGAAATTACAATTTTGCCCCTGTGTCCAGAATTAAACTTTTGGGTAGGCGTTTCAGCATATTTCTTTTATTCCAAAACTGTTGGTGATGTTTGTTTCAGCATCCAAGAACGTTTGCGGGAGTTCTATACTTGCAGCGTCTTCTTACTTGTTGATTTCATCTACTGGACATCGACAAAACACCGAACAACCAACAGGCAATTATACCTTGCTAATTTACTGTCAAATTATTTATTTTTAGCATTTAATTACTTTGTTTCACATTTGTTAGCTTCATTTGTTATAAACTGTGCGTCCAAGCCATACTCGGATGCAAGCGACTCTATTAGTCGTTTTTGTTGTTTTATTTTATTTGATGCATGATAACTTAGTTTTAGCGGGCTACGTTCTCATTGTGGGATATCCTTATATCTCAATTGGCCATGTATAGCTCCTCTTCCCGGATTTTTAAATTTTTATCCTTTTTTTTCGTATTTCGGAAATAACTCCTCTTTGAAATGTATAGACATTATTTTGAAAACCAGTTTAAAATCATACTTTGGAAATACTATTTAAATTCTAATATTTATTCTTAAATCTTATCATTTGAAATAACAAATAATATTGATCAAAGGATTAGTTTCAAAATGGTTTTAAAGTCATTAATATCGTAATAATCAGTTATTTGATTATATTATAATTTATTTAAATTATCTTGATAAAGTCTCGATATGCTTCAAATTATTTTATTAAGATAAAATACGTTTTTAAATACTTATGGTGTCTAAGGGTGGCATTAAGAACTGCCTAAAAATAGTTGAAAATATTAATTGATTATGTGACGATTTATCTTAATAATTGATATTTAAATTTGTATGTTTTAAATTATTGATAATATTAAATATGAGATTTATATATAAGTTGTTTTAAAATTATTATGAAATAGATCTATATTCACTTGATCTAGAATTACTTGATCTATAAAATATCTATTTACTTTAATATAGCTTTTAATGGATTATGATTAGGAGTAAT
This sequence comes from Iris pallida, assembly GCA_029216955.1. Taxonomy (NCBI): domain Eukaryota; kingdom Viridiplantae; phylum Streptophyta; class Magnoliopsida; order Asparagales; family Iridaceae; genus Iris; species Iris pallida. The sequence goes on from JANAVB010015600.1 coordinate 34,037,622, forward strand.
ATGGTTTAAACTACTCTTATAACATTAAAGGTTATTTCAGGCATTTACGCTATTTGAATTGTATTTTAAATTATAAGATTTCAACTTTTGATAAATATTAAATGCTATTTAAATTATTGTAGTAGTTAATTATTTGATTTCGAATCTAATGTATATGATTTAAATTATTGATAATATCAAATTTATATTTCAATATTTTATGATAAACAATTATTTAATTTCAAGTTTAATTTATATGATTTAAAATTATTTGATTATGTTGAAAATCGATTTAAATTAGTAATTCTATCTATTAAAGCATTACGATTAAATTAAATTGTTTTAAACATTTATTTAGTTTTAAATCAAAGGGAAGGAGTTATCTATTAGGAATTCTACGCCTTATCGAATCAGGAGTCCCAACTCCTATATAAGGAGAGTTCATCTCTGTCTTTCTCTCAATGTCCTCCTACATTCCATAACCATAACCACGTGCATCGTGTCCGTGTTCATCACCCACGCCCACTATTTCTATTGTTATTACAGGTACATTTACCCTCTCGCATCCGACACACCGGACGTCCAATTAGATTCGTGTGTCCGTGTAGACAGGCCAACACGGACATAACCAACACCATCAACTCCACACCAACCATACCTCCTGTCTCCGTCTACCGCCACCACTCTGGTAACCATCCGCCTCCCCTGGCCGAGCCTCCCATTGCAGCAACCCGACCACCCCGACCCCGTCCAGTCTCCACCATACGGACCTCCTTCACCCCGCCCCATGTCGTCGAACCCCTTTGGCCAGCCAACACCAGCCACAGCACCACCACTCTCACCCCTGCCACCAGCCTACAACATCACCTCCGCCTCATTCAACAACCACCCACGGCCACCTATCCCTGGACAACCCCTCGGCCGATCCCCAAACTCCACCACCACCTACGACTACATCACCACCACCGAAACATACCCACTGCCTCCACTTCCCGACAACCGCCGTTCACCACTGACCACATCCACCGCCACCACCACTACCACAAAGAAACATGAGTAAAACCTAACCTGCTTCCCCGCCGAGCACCTCCCTGCAGCCCCGTCTGCGCCTCTGATCGCCTCCGTCGCAACTGTTAGCCGCCTCGCCTCATTTTCGTTCGTAACCCCTCCACCGCGGCTCCGCACAACAGCGACACCATCGTCCGGTGAGCCACATTTTTGTCGTCGAGCCCCATCGTCCGACGAGCGCATCCCCACCTATGACAAAGCTTCCGGCGATCGTCGGTGCCTGAACCGTCGTCGCCTCGAGCCAAGAAACCCTCGGTAAGCCCTGGACACCTCTCCTCTCGTTTCCCTCAACCTTCAGTTTTCCCTTTTCCTTTTCTCTCTCCCCCCTTTCCATATGAGTTATAACAGGGGGAGGGGAAACATTAATTATATATGTAATATTATTATAATTATTAGTGTATATTATAAGCATAATTATAATTATAATTATAATTATTATCATTTGTTTTAGAATTTTATTAAGTTTATTGTTTTATAATAGAATTTTGTTAAATACATTAGTGTAACCAAAATATAGTTGGCCTTATTTTGAGTTGGGCTCCGAGCCAGTAACATGGTTTGGAATCTTAAGCCTTATTTATTACTAGGCTTTTTACCTAACCTTTGAGTAAATTTGAGTTAAGCAATTTAAGTAATATTTTTCCTAAAACTAAATATATATTATTTTGGGCTCGTAGATAACTAAATTTGGGCTTCCATATTTGAAGGCTTATATTAGGTTTATAATAACAATTCATTTGGGCCCTATATATATATATATCTCTCATATTTATAATAAGTTTTATATATTTTTGTAAATGCTTATAATATCCTTTTGACTAAATAAGATTTTATTGCTAACTATATAGTACTTTGACTAAAAAGAATTAATAAATTAATATGGTTTCTAATATGTTTATTTATATAAAGTTGTAAATATTTTCTAAAAAAACTTTCTAAAGATATATGTTCTGGGCTAGATAAATATATATAGTTTTTCAAACCATATAGTAATTTCGAAATAGTGTAAATATTTATTTACGAAAACCATTTCGATTATAAGCCATTGACCGTGACTAATCGTGTTTCCTATTTTCTTATGAATTCGAATTCCTTCACATCAATCCTAGCTAACTGGACTATTCTGAAAGCAATGGTAGTATCGGTTTCACCAGCTAAGGACCACAAGCAAGTGCATTTTCTGATTGCTTTTCGATTCATAGTAGTATATACATTTCATGTTTATACATATATCTTGCTGCTTGTTGACACGCTCGTCACACGAAAACTAGTATCATGGATCTCTACTTACTTTATTTCGTGATTGTCGTATTTTCGTGTTTCGTGACTTGTTTGAGTCTATGAGTACTAGTCGGGAGGGGAAATATCTTAGTAGACATGTGGACTACCCAGAACTATCCCCCATGTCTTTCGTGGAGAATAGCAGCTGCACACGACACGTGCAGGGTGCCGGATTTACCCCTTAGCCGTTCACATGTCGAAAAGGATATTTCAAAACACATTAGATAGTTGTATTTTATTTGTTTTCCTTATCTTCTTCACCAATTTCCATGTCATCAGTTACTTTCTAGTTTTCATCTCTCATATGTTATTTTCATGTCTTGTTAATTCTATTGTGTTTTTGCATTGTCGTCGGTTTGTGTGCTTGTTCCATTCCTGACTGAAAACTAACATTTTTTAGGTTAGCTGTGGCTTCACTTAGCTTTGGGAGATACGGGTGTACTTGCAGGCAGCAACCTAGAAATAGATAGCAGTTGGATCATTTCCATTAATTGTGAGAACCTTGTCTTTTCTTTAATTATAAATATTGTAAATGTTGAAAGCAAATTTAGAAATGTGAATGAGCAATAAAGTTTATTTTGAGCATTTATTTCTTGCGGGCTTGACAGCGTTCTACCGCCGACTCTGCGGCGTAGGCTGGCTTGGACACGTCTCGTATCCGAAAAGCGGGTGCGGGTCGTGATAAGTTTTTGTGGTGGCCCATGCAGGTCAGTCTTCGCAAATTATACAAACTCGCGGTAGTACCATATTAGTCATACTACTGCGAGCCTGCGACTAGTAAATGCTAATTCACAACTATGAGTAAGTCAATTTTAAGAGAATGATTAGGACTATGAGTCCCTAATTTAATTTGACAATTGGGTAGTTAAGGTTGCTACATAGGCATCATAGAATTCTAAATCCTACTAGATGACTTTCATAAAAGGATGCACTATCTCATTTTGATTCGACGGTATTTCTAAGGAGGGTAGATTCGTAACCCTATTTACAAAATTTTAAAAATATCCTTTTATTTACTTATTTGAATTAAATATGATTTTTAGAATTTTAGAAATATTTAATTTAATTAATTATTATTATGGAATATCTTAGTCATGGTTAAATTTTAGAGTGCCAAATGACTAGAAGTGATGGCACGGATAGTGCAGTGGCGTGCTTTGACTAGTGTATTAGTTATGGTAGGAAAAACTGAGCCATAAGTGTATCTGAGTTAGAAAAACCAGGCAACGTTGTGACTTGACCTCTATAAATAACTTAATTAATTATTTAATAATAATACGACTTTTAGAAGACTCGGTTGTTCTAAACTAACCCGAATACAACCTAAGCCCTGGTAGTCATGTAGTGCGACCAACGACGTCCATGTAGATATATGGATGTGTATACATATTGGTAGTCCATTTTGGTCTTGTGAATAATTTCTATAAAATTGTATATTGAATATAATAGATGTGTTATTGCTATTTAAATTTGTATTTTACTCGGGAATATGATACCTTCCCTTAAAATGATATTTCGGGATTTATTTAGACTATACTTGTGCATAAATATATTTATAATAAGCAGACATAGTATTTTATACATAATTCCCTCGATCTTGAATATTAGAGAAATAGATATTAAAATTTATATTTCTTTTGCCTTCGGTCCTTTTCTTTCTGATCTTGATCATTTGTACAAACTTTATCTTATGTCTTCTCTAAACATCGCCATATCATGGGTTTGTATCACTTATATTTTTCTTGGACCCGAGGGATTATATCTTTTTAAATAATTTTTCACTCAATTGTCTATACAATAATCTCAAGTTAAGTTTTTGGATTCAAGAGTTATCCTTCCTAACTAATCATTTTCTTTTCAAGACTTGATATTCATACTAGAAGGACAAATACTTACACCCTCATGGAACTTGTTTGAAATTCTAGAACTTCTTTTAAAATTTCATAAAATATAGTTAAAAGAATGTTCGTTGACTTGCGATGGCAAGACAACAGCGTACTGTCGCCACTTATTTGAATTATCGAGACTATGGGTTCACTGCAGCCAGCAGCGCACTGGCGTGGCATGTCCCCCAAGTTGAAATAATTTTAAGTAAGCGCAAGTTATCGAATGTCATTAAAGCTATAACTTAGTTGCCCTATTTTTCATCCTTGAATTATTATGTCAAGATTGGATAGAGTTGATAGGGTATTCATTACCGTATCCTTATTTGAGTCGTGGAACCAAGAGTTTATTGCAGCTAGCTGTACACTGGCGAGGCATAAATTTCGGTAAAACGACTTCAGATATGTTTAAGATATTCAAATACCATAGAGACTACGTCTTATTGGCATATAACTATTAAGTTTTCAAATTGATTTGTGCTTATTCCTAGTCACAATCTTCTTAATAAACCGGTAATTCTCCTTTCCTTTTTTATCCTTCTATTTTTTCAGATTGTCATCTTTTAATGTAATCTCGATTGGATTCCTAAACTTATCTAGATTTTGATTCTAAACTCGTGCCTAAATAATTGTGGATAAATATTTTAAGCATATCGAAACAATTTTGGATTTGATCATCCTTGAACAATTTCGATCATGACTAGACTCCTTTATTATATTTCGATCGAGTCAATTCGTATCCTTTCCTAGGTTTGATTCTATAATCATGCCTAGACAGTTTTGCTTCACTAATTGATCATTCCTAAACAAATTTGATCACGACTAAACTATTTTGACTATAATCATAATCGTGCCTATGTTTCGAAACAATTATTGCTAATGATAGATTTTCATTTCACTATGATCGTGACTATTTTGACCCCGTTCATGCTTGTGCTAATTTTTATTATTTTTTTATTTTTTTTATTTTTGATAATGCTTGGGTGAGTTGCATGATTAACCTTGATTGTGACTGCATCTTAGTTGCATGTAAGTGATTCTAACCAAGTTTAGACTTTGTCTAAATTTGATCGTTGACTATGTCTATATAATTCTAATAGTAGTTAATCGTGCCTAACCTTTTTCCTCGTTTAGCGAATCATCTTTCAATTATATCCTTGACCATTGTGACTAGACCCTTTGACTATACTCGTGCCACGTGTTATCTTCTCTTAAAGTTCAATTATATTCACGATCTAACCCATTTTGAGCAATGACCATTTCTTATATCCTTAATCAGGACTAAGCGTGCCCTTCAAAATTTTAAGGATAATATTTCTAAGGTGGGTAGAGGCTTCTACTGATGAATTGTACTTGAAGTCATTATTAGCTTGTGTCGAAAAAAATTTAGAACACTTAGAACCTTTTATGAATCAAGACCACAAACCCTATCTATTTATTTATTATTATTGTTATTATTATTTTTCCACTTCCATCATTCCTTTGATCAATATTTCTTATTAAGAAAGTTTTCGTTACCCTTGATCTTATCTTATTAATCAATACCAATTTTATTAAAAATTTGTTACTACAGTTCCCTTCGGACCAACCAACCGAGCCTATCTATCCTAGACATTCCTTAAATTCGAGGACAAATTTATTTCTAAGGTGGGTAGATTTGTAACTCCTCTTCCCGGATTTTTAAATTTTTATACTTTTATTTTCGTGTTTCGAAAATAACTCCTCTTTGAAATGTATAGACATTATTTTGAAAACCAGTTTAAAATCATACTTTGGAAATACTATTTAAATTCTAATATTTATTCTTGAATCTTATCATTTGAAATAACAAATGATATTGATCAAAGGATTAGTTTCAAAATGGTTTTAAAGTCATTAATATTGTAATAATCAGTTATTTGATTATATTATAATTTATTTAAATTATCTTGATAAAGTCTCGATATGCTTTAAATTATTTTAATAAGATAAAATACGTTTTTAAATACTTATGGTGTCTAATGGTGGCATTAAGAACTGCCTAAGAATAGTTGGAAATATTAATTGATTATGTGACGATTTATCTTAATAATTGATATTTAAATTTGTATGTTTTAAATTATTGATAATATTAAATATGAGATTTATATATAAGTTGTTTTTAAATTATTATGAAATAGAACTATATTCACTTGATCTAGAATTACTTGATCTATAAAATATCTATTTACATTAATATAGATTTTAATGGATTATGATTAGGAGTAATATGGTTTAAACTACTCTTATAACATTAAAGGTTATTTCAGGCATTTACGCTATTTGAATTGTATTTTAAATTATAAGATTTCAACTTTTGATAAATATTAAATGCTATTTAAATTATTGCAGTAGTTAATTATTTGATTTTGAATCTAATATATATTATTTAAATTATTGATAATATCAAATTTATATTTCAATATTTTATGATAAACAATTATTTAATTTCAAGATTAATTTATATGATTTAAAATTATTTGATTATGTTGAAAATCGATTTAAATTAGCAATTCTATCTATTAAAGCATTACGATTAAACTAAATTGTTTTAAACAATTATTTAGTTTTAAATCAAAGGGAAGGAGTTATCTATTAGAAATTCTACGCCTTATCGAATCAGGAGTCCCAACTCCTATATAAGGAGAGTTCATCTCTGCCTTTCTCTCAATGTCCTCCCACATTCCATAACCACAACCACGTGCATCGTGTCCGTGTTCATCACACATGCCCACTATTTCCATTGTCATTACAGGTACACTCACCCTCTCGCATCCGACACACCGGACGTCCAATTAGATTCGCGTGTCCGTGTCGACAGGCCGACACGGACATAACCAACACCATCAACTCCACACCAACCACACCTCCTGTCTCCGTCCACCGCCACCACTCCGGTAACCATCTGCCTCCCCTGGCCGAGCCTCCCATTGCAGCAACCCGACCACCCCGACCCCGTCCAGTCTCCACCATACGGACCTCCTTCACCCCACCCCATGTCGTCGAACCCCTTTGGCCAGCCAACACTAGCTACAGCACCACCACTCTCACCCCTGCCACCAGCCTACAACATCACCTCCGCCTTATTCAACAACCACCCACAGCCACCTGTCCCTGGACAACCCTTCGACCGATCCCAAAACTCTACCACCACCTACGACTACATCACCACCACCGATAAATACCCACCGCCTCCACTTTTCGACAACCGTCGTACACCACTGACCACATCCACCGCCACCACCACTACCACAAAGGAACATGAGTAAAACCTAACCTGCTTTCCCGCCGAGCACCTCCCCGCAGTCCCGTCTGCGCCTCCGATCGCCTCCGTCGCAATTGTTAGCCGCCTTGCCTCATTTTCGTTCGTAACCCCTCCACCGCGGCTATGCACAACAGCGACACCATCGTCCGGTGAGCCACGTTTTTGCCGCCAAGCTCCATCGTCCGACGAGCGCATCCCCGCCTCTGGCAAAAGCTTCCGACAATCGTCGGTGCCTTAACCGTTGCCCGCCTCGAGCCAAGAAACCCTTGGTAAGCCATGGACACCTCTCCTCTCGTTTCCCTTAACCTTCAATTTTCCCTTTTCCTTTTCTCTCTCCCCCCTTTCCATATGAGTTATAACAGGGGGAGGAAAAACATTAATTATATATGTAATATTATTATAATTATTAGTGTATATTATAAGCATAATTATAATTGTAATTATTATCATTAGTTTTAGAATTGTATTAAGTTTATTGTTTTATAATAGAATTTTGTTAAATAAATTAGTGTAACCAAAATATAGTTGGCCTTATTTTGAGTTGGGCTCCGAGCTAGTAACATGGTTTGGAATCTTAAGCCTTATTTATTACTAGACTTTTTACCTAACCTTTGAGTAAATTTGAGTTAAGCAAATTAAGTAATATTTTCCTAAAACTAAATATATATTATTTTGGGCTAGTAGATAACTAAATTTGGGCTTCCATATTTGAAGGCTTATATTAGGTTTATAATAACAATTCGTTTGGGCCCTATATATATATATATATATATATATATATATATATATATATATATATATATATATATTTATATATATATATATATATATATATATATATATATATATATTATTTATAATAAGTTTTATATATTTTTGTAAATGCTTATAATATCCTTTTGACTAAATAAGATTTTATTGCTAACTATATAGTACTTTGACTAAAAAGAATTAATAAATTAATATGGTTTCTAATATGTTTATTTATATAAAGTTGTAAATATTTTCTAAAAAAAACTTTCTAAAGATATATGTTCTGGGCTAGATAAATATATATAGTTTTTCAAACCATATAGTAATTTCGAAATAGTGTAAATATTTATTTACGAAAACCGTTTCGATTATAAGCCATTGACCGTGACTAATTGTGTTTTCCATTTTCTTATGATTTCGAATTCCTTCACATCAACCCTAGCCAACTGGACTATTCTGAAAGCAATAGTAGTATCGGTTTCACCAGCTAAGGACCACAGGCAAGTGCACTTTCTGATTGCTTTTTGATTCATAGTAGTATATACATTTCATGTTTATACATATATCTTGCTGCTTGTTGACACGCCCATCACACGGAAACTAGTATCATGGATCTCTACTTACTTTATTTCGTGATTGTCGTATTTTCGTGTTTCGTGACTTGTTTGAGTCCATAAGTACTAGTCGGGAGAGAAAATATCTTAGTAGACATGTGGACTACCCAGAATTATCCTCCGTGTCTTTCGTGGAGAATAGCAGCTGCACACGACACGTGCAGGATGCCGGATTTACCCCTTAGCCGTTCACATGTCGAAAAGGATATTTCAAAACACATTAGATAGTTGTATTTTATTTGTTTTCCTTGTCTTCTTCACCAATTGCCATATCATCAGTTACTTTCTAGTTTTCATCTCTCATATGTTATTTTCATGTCTTGTTAATTCTATTGTGTTTTTGTATTATCGTCGGTTTGTGTGCTTATTCCATTTCTGACTAGAAACCAATATTTTTCAGGTTAGCTGTGGCTTCATTTAGCTTTGGGAGATACGGGTGTACTTGCAGGCAGAAACATAGAAATAGATAGCAGTTGGATCATTTCCATTAATTGTGAGAACCTTGTCTTTTCTTTAATTATAAATATTGTAAACGTTGTAATCAAATTTAGAAATGTGAATGAGCAATAAAGTTTATTTTGAGCATTTATTTCTTGCGGGCTTGACAGTGTTCTACCGCCGACTCTGCGGCGTAGGCTGGCTTGGACACGTCTCGTATCCGAAAAGCGGGTGCGGATCGTGACACCATGACACTCACACTACACAGTTTCAGACATTTTGCTAGGGGCACGGCTTGCATATTGACTGGCCATCTCTATGTAAGAAGTTGTGTGACGGATAGATGATCGTAACTGCTATGACTAGGGTATAGAGACTCAAACAGTTATAAAACTGGACAGGTTATGGATATGACTTGGTCAGTGTGGGAAATCTTGGAGGAGGACAGTCGCAAGTGCGTATGGGAAGCCAAACAGGTAAACCATAGTCTCTGGATGAAACTATGGCGAGATATATTTGCAGATACTCTCTGACGTTTTGGACGTTACAGCCGGATACGGATGACTGGATGACAGTTACGTACACATAGCCTAAATCCCACCCATGCGCATGAAAGTTGTCCTATAAATTGTACAATAGACGGTTAGAATCTCCTTTGCATATTTGTGTCTAGGATAGTCTTTTGTATATTTTTATCTATTATGACAGTTCATATTAGCACGATATTATATATCTTGTTACGTCCCTCTGAGAACCTGGTGATCTCTCTAGGTATAGACGACGAGCAGTATCTCGAGGAGTACGGTTCCGGACTAGACTCTTCATTTCCAGATGAGGAGGTCTCACCTTCGGAGCCTATTTGATTCTCTTTTTAGTTGATGGACTTATGTAGTTGATACTTATTTTCTTATTCATTTCAATTGATTTCTTTAGTAGCTTGGTAGTGGATTTGTTTTCGTACGACAGATATTTCACTCTTATATTCAGTTGAGACATTTGGATGGTTATTTCATTTATTTGTCATTGTGGATGAGATATAGATATTGCCTGTGACTATGTTATTTTGTTATGAGCTGGAGCTCTTCTATTACAGCTTATGTGTGTATATGTAGAGTCCATATATTAGAGTTATTTGTGTATACATACAGCTGGCATGTGCGTATTCCTAGTCCTACATATATTGAGACTGGGGCGTTACATATTTTTGTGGTGGCCCATGCAGGTCGAAAAAATATTGCTTCGGTTACGTTACTGTACCGAGTGTAACTCCTTTTTTCGAAAAATTTTTTTGAAATTTTTTTTGTATTTATTTGAATTAAATGGTAATTTTTAGAACTTTTATAAATAATTAATTAGTTAATTATTACGGTAGATGACTTTAGCCATGGTTGAGATTTGAAGTACAAGACGACTAGGAATCATGGCACGGATAGTGAAGTGACGTGCTTTGACTAGTGTTTAGCTATGGTAGGGGAATGCTGAGCTATAAGTTTGTTCTAACTAGGAAAATCAGGCCAAGTTGCGACTTGACACCCATTAAATGATTTAATTAGTTTTACTATAATTATGACTTTTTAGGAGACTCGGTGAGACTGAACTAGCCCGGACTGGGTCTAAACAGAGGCTAAGCCCATGTAGTCATGTAGTGTGTGCAATGATGTCCATGTAGATATATATTTCATAATCTATTTTAATTTTTCAAATAAGCATTATTATTTGTTATAAAGAATTGTTATATAGGATATGTTATTCACTATGCATTTGATAATTTCATATTTGATATTAGAATAAATGTATATTGTCTGCGGAGAAATAGGATTAACAAGCACGGGATTAATATGTGCACATGAGTAATTTACATGGAAAATATTTTATGATTGTAATATTATTATAAGTTAGAAAATATATTAATATATAATTTTGTTGTAAAATGTATACAAATAGGTACCTATATATTTTAATGGTCCAATAATATATATTATATAAGTATTGTATATATCTATTGTAGAGGTATATATGGATATTTTTTATAGTCATTTATATATATAGGTGAAAGACACACACCCATATATATATATATATATATATATATATATATATATATATATATATATATATATATATATATATATATATGTCTGAATTAAATAAGAAAAAGAAATATAGAAACTAGTTAATTATAGTAAAAAGAAAACAAGTAAATAAAAAGGGGAAATCCCAGCCATCCCAGGCCCGAGCCCAGTCCAGCTCCCCACAAAGCAAACCCCACCCGAGCTAAACCAACCCCCACCCCTCTCGGTTTACAGGTGCTTCACATATATATAGGTATATGTATCGAGAGAAAGGGATCTCTCGTATACTAAAAACCCTAAACGATCACCCACGCCACGCCACCCCCGCTGGTTGGGCAACCACCCCGACCCAGTGCGCACCACCGCCGTGTGCCGTCGTGGGCCACTTGCCGGTCGGCCATGCCACGCACGAAATAGAGGAGCAGCGGCAGCAGTATTGACGGCGAAGCGCCAACTTCACGGTACGAGTTCTCCGCCTACGTTTATTCATTTTTCGATCCGTAAAGTATTTTAGAAAGTCAGTATAACCAAGTTTCGATCCCAGTAAATAGATTTTGGTATAACCTAACACCCTGTCTAGGAAATCGATGAGAAGATCATCGAAAACCTGTCCCAAAAACAGGACTGACAACAGTCGAGCTAGCCTACTTTGCATTTAATTATCTTCCAAACCATGCATGATTTCAAAAATCTATTTGAAGGAGTTTATTGACAACATATTGGAAAACAAAACCCTTCTTTTAGTTTTAAATAAATCTAGGTATTCATTAGATAAAACCTGTTCAAAGTTGATCAAAAATCTGTTTTCAAAATTGGAAAAACCTTCCGATATGACGTGCGTCCTGTAGCTCCCATTCCCGAAAATTTTTGAAAATATTTTTTTATTATTTTTTTGATTTAAATAGTGATTTTTAGATTTTTTATAAATAATTATTTTGTTAATTATTACGGTAGATGACTTTAGTCATAGTTGAGTTTTGAAGTACCAGACGACTAGGAATCATGGCACGAGTAGTACAGCGACGTGCCTTGACTAGTGTATTAGCCGTGCCAAGGGAGACCCAGCCATAAGTGTGTCCTAATTAGAAAAACTAGGCCAAGTTATGACATGACCATTATAATAGTTTAATTATTTATTATTATTATTATTATTATTATTGACGTTTAAATGACCCGGTTGTACCAAACTAGTCCAGATTGGACCCAAACTAAATCCAAGCCTATGTAGACATACTTTTAGGTATGTAAAAATATTTTCTAACTTTTTGGGTGGACTTAATGATATTTTCTAAATATTTGGTTATTCATACAAAATGGGTATTATTAATATTTAAATAGAGTTTTAGAATATTGGTACAATTTTCTAAGGCCAGATATGTTCACCAAGACTCTTTTGGTTATTTAGTTGGTTATTGGTATTATTATTATTATTATATGGTTATTTTGTAATTATTCGTAAATAATGTCAATAGCATTCGTTTATTTGATTATTCGTTAGCAAATATATTATATAAATATGTGTATGTGTACGTATATATAAATATATAGATTATATATATGTGTGTATGTGTACGTATATATATTTATATTATATAAGTGTGTGTGTGTATGTTGTTTCACTTAACAAAATGCCTAAAAATTGGCTTTTGAAAGAAAACGAGAAAAAGTACCAAAGTACAAATTATTCTAGGAAGTATTGCTATGAAAGTCTGATCTGAGAGCGATCACTTTGTTCCTTGGACCATATGATGATGATGAAGAAAACTGCTTGAAGTGATGGAACTGGGGATTCCCAAGACCCTTCCTTTGGTGTGCGTATTGATCGATAGAAAGTTAAACGGATCTAATACGTGTTCTAACCCTTCATAGGTGGAAACTAGGGTTCACGAATTATACCTGCGGCGGAAAGGAGACAAGTAATTCCTGGCAATCTCGAGCGGACGACCCCAAGATCTTCTGCACGTATTCCTTCCTCGAGTTGGACGTCGTGTGGGCGACGATCTTCCAACCTTTTTTTCTCCTTGGCAGCCCTCTCTTTCTCTCCTTACGTGAATCACGAATTTAGAGAAAATTTTAGATTTCTGATCAGTAATCTGGCGGCCAGAGAATAGAGGATATATATAGGCTACGGCAGGGACCATGAGGAGAAATTAGGGTCAGGCCTCCTAACGGATCTGGATATCCCGTGTTCAGCCCGAACACACAATCCAGGCCCATTAACAATTGTTCGGTCCACTAATGAGCTATTGTTGCACTACCTCCCTAATCCCAAATTATGTTTGTGGGCTCCTTTTATTATATGCTCGTTTGGCTTCCCATGTTAAGATATCGTATGTCCGTCGATCAAATTAAGTTACTAACAACTATATTGATTCGACATCTTTTTTCCTTAAGTAGTACCGCTCAACTTTATTTTTTATATCGGATATAATCCACCTGCAGGGTTTACATGACAATCCTTATGAGCTCCTTAAGAGGACATCATCAACCCGATGTATCAGGACATGGATTTCATTTATAATCAACAGCCCATCATACATACAATGTTATTACCCAATTCATAGAGGTTGTTGATCCATAATGAATCTCACTCTTTTATGAGTCAAAGTAATGCACACTGCATATATATGTCCGTTATTATATCCGGACTAAGAGCACAAGCATCCATAATAACAGAGGTGTTTGTTCTCTTATGTAGTCAGTACAAAGAGAACAACTTCAAGTGGTCCTGTTCAATACAGACAAAGTGTACTAGTATAAACCTATAGTCAAGATAGACTAATACCAGATTACACTACAACCTTTCCAATAGATTGTCCAAGTCCATCTAGATTGTGAACTATTTATATACTCCATAGGAAACTGATAATATGATCTTCTGTGTGACACCACATACCATATTATCTACAATATAGAATATCAGACATTTGCATTAACGCTTGCAACAAATACAATATGTAAATATTTGCCCATATGATTCTCATTCAAAATTTAAGGAAATAAGGTTACTACAAAAGTGATGCTTTTAGTATATAACCCTAACAATCTCCCACTTATACTCAAAGCATTGCTTTTCAGTATACTGTTACAAATCTCCCACTTATACTTAAAGCCATGCTGCTACACATCTGACTCCCATTCCCTTAACATGACTGTCAAAAGCCTTAGCTGGTAAGCTCTTTGTAAAGGGATCAGCTAGGTTGTCGGCTGATGCTATCTTGATCACAGCAACTTTTCCTTTCTTTACGAAATCTCGTATCAGGTGGTACTTGCGCTCAATGTGTTTGCCTGTCTTATGGGCTCGTGGTTCCTTCGAGTTTGCAACTGCACCACTATTATCACAATAAAGTGTAATAGACTTAGGCAAACTAGGTACCACATCCAAGTCCAACAGAAAGTTTTTGAGCCAAACCACTTCTTTGGCTGCCTCAGAGGCTGCCACATACTCGGCTTCCATGGTGGAATCAGCAATACATTTTTGTTTGATACTCCTCCACACAATGGCTCCACCTTCCAAAGTAAACACATAACCTGAGGTAGATTTCCTGGAATCCCTATCTGACTGAAAATCTGAGTCTGTTTACCCCAAGGGAACTAAACTATCTGCCTGGTAAACTAGCATATACTCTTTAGTCCTTTTCAGGTACTTCAAAATATGCTTTACGGCAGTCCAGTATATATATATATATATATATATACACTCATGCTACGCGATGTATTGTAGATTACTTCTCAAAGCCGATTACTTCTCGAAACATACCTCGAACTGCACCTGTAATGACCGTAGTTCGTATTACGTATTTTGGTATACGTGTATGTAATTTTGTTTCATATTGTATGTCTTCTTGTATGGTTTATTTGGCATTTTCATTAGATTGGTTCGGTTCGGTTTGCCTAGTTCAGTTGGTTTGGTTTTTCATGTGGACCACCTACCTACCACCACCATCACCATTTATATCTCACCTAACTTTTCTTTCTCCTCATAACTCCACAATTACTCATTCTTCTTCTTTCTCCCTGGCGTAGAGCTCCACCTACCCCATTTTTCTGCCGGCAAGTGCAGCTTGCTTCACAAGAGAACTCCAATTTTATTGCTTTAATGTCTTCCTTTCTCCATTTTTAGCTTCTTTAGTACTTAGCACTTTTGGATTCCCTGGCTCATTTGTTGTAGATCTAAGTTTATTTCATTTTCAGAATTCTTGGGTCTTGATCTATTTAACCTTATTATTTTCAAGTTTTGATAGTTTCATGTTGTAGGGAATATCATTCTGCCCCATTTTGACCTATGGAAGTCTGGATTCTGACCATAGATAAGGGATTATTGGAGCTTGGGACATGGCCTTCATGGTTCTTCTTCTCGGAAAATTGGTGAAGAAGAACAGTGCTTGAACTGCATGGCTTTTCATGCGGCAAGTTTCCCCAACCGCATGGCCGTGGCCGTATGGGACTTAGCCGCTGTCACGCCCCAGAACCAGAATACTGGAGAGCGGGGGCAGACATAGCCAGCTACGCAATCCCAAAGTACGTTAATACTCTGAAATCACGTATAAGCTGTCAAGACATGGGGGTTACTCTACATGCCATCAGTCAATCCTATGGTTTAACAATCCTAGGTATCTCAATCACAGGCAATTATACAAGAGCAAGAGTACGATCATCATACATACAATAGTAAGGCGTCCCGAACCATATATACATGACTGATCATGAAGCCAGTACCACAGAACTGATGACTAGCTAGAATATTAGTCGTACATGATAAGGACTAGCTATAGTCTAGAATACACATATCATGTTTATGCCCATAGGCTACAATATCAAGGAAAATACCAAAACACGAGCTAAACACGTGCTCGGGGCTAAACGTTACAAGAGGAGAATTTACATATCAGTGGGAGAATAAAGAAGAAATCTACTGAGGCACTCAGGTGCTCCGGCTGGTCACCGTCGAGTAGATGGTGCGGTAGATCCTTCGGGCTCTTCTATCAGAACCTGGCCATGCAAAACCAGTGGGGTCAGACCCCAAATAGCAAGTACCACAAAGGAGGCCGAACAATGTACTTAAAACCAGCAATCATAGGCAATCAACAGAGAGAGAAAGCAATAAGTAAGGGAGGATCGAGATTCGTGCAGTACCAATGCACTTAACCCGAACATAAGAAGGCAGTAAGTAAAGCATTTAGTAAACACAAGTAAAAGTAGACTTGTTAAGCAAACAATCTTTTAAGAGTTATGCAAAGCAAGTAGTCATATGAACATGTGAGATAAAGCAACTAGAGAACATATTAAATAACTAGAGCTAGACAATATACAAAGAGAGGACGAAAGTACTATTCCAGAAGCCAGGTTACAACCCTTAAACCAAACAAGGACCGAGGTTGTAACCCTTCGCCTGAACAGAACTTGGTCTCTGATCATTTATTGCTAAAGGTGACAATCATTAAGTGACACTCAGAGAGTGACAAACAGGGAGTGACAATACAGAGTACAATACATTAGAGTGACAATCATTGCAATCATTATCCTGGAAACAATTATGAACTGGATCTAAATAAGACTTAGACTGGGAAGGTGATATACGATGAGATAACCATGGGACTATTCAGATAACCAGGTTACAACCCGTAAACCAAACAAGGACCGGGGTTGTAACCCTTCGTCTGAACAGAACTTGGTTTCTCCCACCATTTATCGGCAAGATAAAGTAAGAAATCAGGACATGTAACAACCAAGTACAAGATCAAGACAAGACTAGACTGATCGAACTTCATCCAACATTCACGGCCAAGCAATAAGTACGGCTTGATACTTTAACTAACTAGGGTTATCACAGGCCTAATTACTAGCAAGATGCAGTAAGATTATTCCACAGCCACAAGCCCTGCAGACCATCCAGGTTATCCAGGCGAATATTAGTACAATAAGGGTGCAACACATGACAGTGTGCTGGAAGTGTGCCCTACTCGTCGGCAGGCTACAAATCCACAAGCGCGCCCAGGTAACGGGATTGCCTGTAGCTGGGAAATCTCTTCATGACTACTGGATTATTCTAGTTGTTAACCTTAGTCGATTTCAGTGGGTACCCCTGACCGTGGTACTCAGAGGTCCCCGTCCTAGACGTGATGCAAGACAAGACGGGTTCATTTGTACAAGCACAATCGTCCACGGTGTCAAAGTTATTCAATCTTGTCAAGTCGTGTTAGCCGTCGCAACAACATTCGAGATATATCATGTCAGGTTTATCACGTCAAGAGTGCGCCACGGCGGACCACTATCAAGAATTATCATGTCAAATTTGTCAGGTCAAGTTATCATGTCGGGAGCGCACCACGGCGGGTCACTATCAAGAATTATCATTATCACTTATCAAGAGTGCGCCACGACGGCCACTATCAAGAATTATTAATCATCTTGTTACCAATCTGGAGTGCACTACAACGAGTCACCATCGTGTCAAACAATTTCATTCATTTAAGAAATAACAAGCTATTAAGTGGGTCGTCGCAATATAGGCCAAGAATAGAAATGTACAGTACAATCAGGAGCTCCATATTAAAATAAAAGAAACTTGCACAGTTAGTTAATATTATATATATATATTCTTGAAGCCAAGGAAAAACTCTACAACTTTCATGTTGGGAGTTGGAAGAAATTCGAGCCATAATTCAGTCATTTAGAACATATAACAGTTAGAAATAGTCAAAATATGCATTATGCGGCCTATTCTGCGACATGCATGCAACCGCGACACCATATACAGCTCAACTGCGACATGATATGCGCCTACTGCGACATGATATGCGCCTCATGCGGCTCAACTACGACATGGTATGCGCCTACTGCGACATGATATGCGCCTACTGCGACATGCGCCTCATTGCAACATGCGCCTACTGCGACATGATATGCGGCTACCGCGACATGTGCTTCATTGCAACATGCGCCTTCTGCGACATGCGCCTTCTGCGACATGATATGCGGCTACCGCGACATGTGCTTCATTGCAACATGCGCCTACTGCGACATGATATGCGGCTACCGCGACATGTGCTTCATTGCAACATGCGCCTTCTGCGACATGCGCCTTCTGCGACATGATATGCGGCTACCGCGACATGTGCTTCATTGCAACATGCGCCTACTGCGACATGTTGATTATGCTGCAGATGAACCTAGAAATGACCAGAAATTGTTTTGGCCATAACTTCCTCATCCGAAGCCGAAATCAAGCGAAACAAAAGCCAAAACTGCATGAAATTAAATTCTCTACAACATGAAACTATTAGTTTTCATAAACAAGTAAGTTTGGTAGATCAAAACCCAAGAAAACCAAAAATAATATAAACTTAGATCTACAAGAATCCACCCGGTAAAATCAAAAACTCCAAGTTCTAAACATGCTTAGAATCATGCAAGGAAGAAGATGGAACAATCAAAAGTAAATTTGTTCAAGGTTCGGCAAGGTGTACTTGCCTCTCCTCCTTGGTGAAGAAGGAAAGAAGAAGAAGATGAAGATGGAAAATGAAAATGAATAATGGAGGAGAGAGAGTGGTAGGTGGCTTATATAACAAGCCCAAGCAATCTCCACCATTCATTCCTCTCCACTCAATCTAAACCATACACCTCTCTCATAAGGAACCAACTAAACCAAACCAAGTCCAAGCCAAACCAAACCATGTTAAACCAAACCAATAAAACCAAGTCAAATCAAATTAAAACCAAGTCATGATTCATACCAAAATAAATGAAACAAGCCAGTATACGGGTCACCCGACAATTGTCAGAAATCCGTACAATGACAATTCAGCAACTTTAAATATTCTCAAAATTCAGGAAATACGAAATACAGCTCAAATAAATATGTATCCGTATAAAATACTGATACAGTGAGGCGGGCCTCACAACTCTCCACCCCTTAGAAAAATTCTGTCCTCGGAATTTCCTGAGGCTAGTCGAGCAAGATAACAAAACAAAAGCTCCAGGAACTCAACAATCTCAATAAATCAAGCACGGCATATAAGTAAAGTAAAACAATCAGTAATGTAATTAAATACGTAAGCGGTAAATAAATGCACAAGAACAAATACAATCATGATCAAGAAGGGCTGGAGGCATATGGATCAATATGTCTCCTGAGACAGTTGTGTAGAACCAATGTCCTCGCTGGCTTAAGCTGACTCCCAAAAATGGATAAAAGTCAAGCCTCAAGGTAAGTCGGTACCAATGACTTAGTTCAAGACGTGACTCTACCCAGGACATATCATCGTAGTTGAAACAGATACATGAACTTATCACCTGTGTCAAGATACGAAGACAAAAGAGACTGGCTGATCGAGATAGACTGATATCTCTGCCTGCATGCTGAGACTGATCCTCCATAACTGGCCTGGCTAAAGAATGCTGAGCTGCCCTCGGCAAAACACGAATAAGATAATCAGAAGGATCAAGAACAGTGCCCTTGAAAGTTGAAGGACACAAGATCAAATCATGGGAACAGGAATGATCAATGATCAAAACAGATATCAAGTCAAGTATCAGAGGTAGAGAATAATCCGAAGGAGATCAATAAGGATAATCATGATTGAGATATCTAAACATGATAACCCCCATAAATCTGAAAATTGAGACCTGCATGGGCCACCACTAAAACCATGTCACGCCCCAGAACCAGAATACTGGAGAGCGGGGGCAGACATAGCCAGCTACGCAATCCCAAAGTACGTTAATACTCTGAAATCACGTATAAGCTGTCAAGACATGGGGGTTACTCTACATGCCATCAGTCAATCCTATGGTTTAACAATCCTAGGTATCTCAATCACAGGCAATTATACAAGAGCAAGAGTACGATCATCATACATACAATAGTAAGGCGTCCCGAACCATATATACATGACTGATCATGAAGCCAGTACCACAGAACTGATGACTAGCTAGAATATTAGTCGTACATGATAAGGACTAGCTATAGTCTAGAATACACATATCATGTTTATGCCCATAGGCTACAATATCAAGGAAAATACCAAAACACGAGCTAAACACGTGCTCGGGGCTAAACGTTACAAGAGGAAAATTTACATATCAGTGGGAGAATAAAGAAGAAATCTACTGAGGCACTCAGGTGCTCCGGCTGGTCACCGTCGAGTAGATGGTACGGTAGATCCTTCGGGCTCTTCTATCAGAACCTGGCCATGCAAAACCAGTGGGGTCAGACCCCAAATAGCAAGTACCACAAAGGAGGCCGAACAATGTACTTAAAACCAGCAATCATAGGCAATCAACAGAGAGAGAAAGCAATAAGTAAGGGAGGATCGAGATTCGTGCAGTACCAATGCACTTAACCCGAACATAAGAAGGCAGTAAGTAAAGCATTTAGTAAACACAAGTAAAAGTAGACTTGTTAAGCAAACAATCTTTTAAGAGTTATGCAAAGCAAGTAGTCATATGAACAGGTGAGATAAAGCAACTAGAGAACATATTAAATAACTAGAGCTAGGCAATATACAAAGAGAGGACGAAAGTACTATTCCGGAAGCCAGGTTACAACCCTTAAACCAAACAAGGACCGAGGTTGTAACCCTTCGCCTGAACAGAACTTGGTCTCTGATCATTTATTGCTAAAGGTGACAATCATTAAGTGACACTCAGAGAGTGACAAACAGGGAGTGACAATACAGAGTACAATACATTAGAGTGACAATCATTGCAATCATTATCCTGGAAACAATTATAAACTGGATCTAAATAAGACTTAGACTGGGAAGGTGATATACGATGAGATAACCATGGGACTATTCAGATAACCAGGTTACAACCCGTAAACCAAACAAGGACCGGGGTTGTAACCCTTCGTCTGAACAGAACTTGGTTTCTCCCACCATTTATCGGCAAGATAAAGTAAGAAATCAGGACATGTAACAACCAAGTACAAGATCAAGACAAGACTAGACTGATCGAACTTCATCCAACATTCACGGCCAAGCAATAAGTACGGCTTGATACTTTAACTAACTAGGGTTATCACAGGCCTAATTACTAGCAAGATGCAGTGAGATTATTCCACAGCCACAAGCCCTGCAGACCATCCAGGTTATCCAGGCGAATATTAGTACAATAAGGGTGCAACACATGACAGTGTGCTGGAAGTGTGCCCTACTCGTCGGCAGGCTACAAATCCACAAGCGCGCCCAGGTAACGGGATTGCCTGTAGCTGGGAAATCTCTTCATAACTACTGGATTATTCTAGTTGTTAACCTTAGTCGATTTCAGTGGGTACCCCTGACCGTGGTACTCAGAGGTCCCCGTCCTAGACGTGATGCAAGACAAGACGGGTTCATTTGTACAAGCACAATCGTCCACGGTGTCAAAGTTATTCAATCTTGTCAAGTCGTGTTAGCCGTCGCAACAGCATTCGAGATATATCATGTCAGGTTTATCACGTCAAGAGTGCGCCACGGCGGACCACTATCAAGAATTATCATGTCAAATTTGTCAGGTCAAGTTATCATGTCGGGAGCGCACCACGGCGGGTCACTATCAAGAATTATCATTATCACTTATCAAGAGTGCGCCACGACGGCCACTATCAAGAATTATTAATCATCTTGTTACCAATCTGGAGTGCACTACAACGAGTCACCATCGTGTCAAACAATTTCATTCATTTAAGAAATAACAAGCTATTAAGTGGGTCGTCGCAATATAGGCCAAGAATAGAAATGTACAGTACAATCAGGAGCTCCATATTAAAATAAAAGAAACTTACACAGTTAGTTAATATTATATATATATATATTCTTGAAGCCAAGGAAAAACTCTACAACTTTCATGTTGGGAGTTGGAAGAAATTCGAGCCATAATTCAGTCATTTAGAACATATAACAGTTAGAAATAGTCAAAATATGCATTATGCGGCCTATTCTGCGACATGCATGCAACCGCGACACCATATACAGCTCAACTGCGACATGATATGCGCCTACTGTGACATGATATGCGCCTCATGCGGCTCAACTACGACATGGTATGCGCCTACTGCGACATGATATGCGCCTACTGCGACATGCGCCTCATTGCAACATGCGCCTACTGCGACATGATATACGGCTACCGCGATATGTGCTTCATTGCAACATGCGCCTTCTGCGACATGCGCCTTCTGCGACATGATATGCGGCTACCGCGACATGTGCTTCATTGCAACATGCGCCTACTGCGACATGATATACGGCTACCGCGACATGTGCTTCATTGCAACATGCGCCTTCTGCGACATGCGCCTTCTGCGACATGATATGCGGCTACCGCGACATGTGCTTCATTGCAACATGCGCCTACTGCGACATGTTGATTATGCTGCAGATGAACCTAGAAATGACCAGAAATTGTTTTGGCCATAACTTCCTCATCCGAAGCCGAAATCAAGCGAAATAAAAGCCAAAACTGCATAAAATTAAATTCTCTACAACATGAAACTATTAGTTTTCATAAACAAGTAAGTTTGGTAGATCAAAACCCAAGAAAACCGAAAATAATATAAACTTAGATCTACAAGAATCCACCCGGTAAAATCAAAAACTCCAAGTTCTAAACATGCTTAGAATCATGCAAGGAAGAAGATGGAACAATCAAAAGTAAATTTGTTCAAGGTTCGGCAAGGTGTACTTTCCTCTCCTCCTTGGTGAAGAAGGAAAGAAGAAGAAGATGAAGATGGAAAATGAAAATGAATAATGGAGGAGAGAGAGTGGTAGGTGGCTTATATAACAAGCCCAAGCAATCTCCACCATTCATTCCTCTCCACTCAATCTAAACCATACACCTCTCTCATAAGGAACCAACTAAACCAAACCAAGTCCAAGCCAAACCAAACCATGTTAAACCAAACCAATAAAACCAAGTCAAATCAAATTAAAACCAAGTCATGATTCATACCAAAATAAATGAAACAAGCCAGTATACGGGTCACCCGACAATTGTCAGAAATCCGTACAATGACAATTCAGCAACTTTAAATATTCTCAAAATTCAGGAAATACGAAATACAGCTCAAATAAATATGTATCCGTATAAAATACTGATACAGTGAGGCGAGCCTCACAGCCGCTTGGCTGGGATTGACTCCTGAACCGCATGGCTCTCAAAGCTGCATGAACTCGCTATTCCTAGCCGCATGGACTTCTGATCCCCTGATCGCATGGACTTGAACCCCTAGCTGCATGGGACCTAGCCGCATGGCATTGCTTGGACCGGGCCGCATGACCCTGATTGATCGAGCCGCATGGACTCCTTTTCTCCTGGCCGCATAAAGCCCAGTTCCCTCCCAGCCGCAGGGACCCGATCCCCTTCAGCCGCATGAACTTCTTTTCCTTCAGCCGTATGAAATTCTTTTCCCTCAGCCGCATGGACTCGATCCCCTGAGACGCATGGGATATATCCTCTCCCAGCCGCATGAGTTATTTTCCAACCGCATGCGCCCTTATCCCCTGATCCCTTCATGCGCCCTGAACCCCCAGCCACATGAGACCCATATCCTGCGAGCCGCATGAGCCCATGAGCCCTACGCCGCATGAGCCCAAGTCCCCTGGCCGTATGAACCCATTTTCCCTGAGCCGCATGACTCTTCCCCCAATCTTGCCCCTTTACTATTTCAATTATTGCATTATGCTTATGTATTATGACCCTCTGCGTAACCTGGGTCCCTTGATAGAATGCTTGTACCATGTAACCTTGTACATGTACCATGAATACGACAGTGACCCGTAGTGGTGCACTCTTGATAAGTAACTTGATATGATAGTGGCCCGTTGTGGCGCACTCTTGAATAATAGACCTGACATGATATACCTCGTTATGCTGTTACGACGGCTAGCATGACATGAATAAATGGCCTGGATACCGTGGACGATTGTATCTGTACAAATGAACCAGTTGTAGAAGCATGGAAAATACTAGAGAAAGACCCATGCGGCTCAGAAAACGCATGCGGCTCAGGGAGTCATGCGGCATAAGGAGCTATGCGGCCGGAAGCATTCCATGCGGCTCAGAAGACATATGGCGTGACAGTGCTCCCCTCCGATCCATGCTGCATTAATTGCTTTGACGGCTGACCCCTCTGAAAAGTTGACAGACTTGACACCAAAGCAGGTAATTATGACTCTGTCATGATGATGAATCTCTAGGGAAGAGAAAGAAATCTCTGACACGATCCCCCGAGAACAACAAAATGCCACGTGGCCCTGCCACGTGGGTGTGCTTATGCGGCTCGAAGTGAAGACTTCCCATGCGGTTCAGAGTGAAGCTGTCCCATGCGGCTCAAGTGGAATCACCCCTATGCGGCTCAAGAAGATCACGCCCATGCGGCTCAAGCAGACACACCATTATGCGGTTCATGCGGCTCATCATATGGTTCAGAAGTCTGAAGGAGGGGGCCACTGCCCAGACAGCCCTGACACGTGTCCCAAGTCTTATGCGGCCCAAATTTCATGCGGCCCAAATCTCATGAAGTCCAATCTACATGCGGTTCCAGTCTCACCATTGGCTCTCAGGACACGTGTCCTCAGCCGATCAATCTCCCAGATTTATGGCAATCCAAGATCGGGTCAAATCCCAATGATCTGGGGCACGTGGCAGGAGAATAAATTTGATTTATTCGCAGATATTAGAGAATCATTATAAGGAAGATTTATGCCAATCAGCATTAATTGCTAATGGAGATTTGGTGTAATCTACCCTTAATGGTTCTGATTCGTCACAATCAGAAATGAACGGCCTGGATTGATCAATCCCCAGGCCGCCGCCATCTCCAAGAGCTAATCATTGGCAACCCTAGTGATCACATCCTACTATTATAAATAGCAAGGTGCCATTCCCTTGTAGCATATAGAGAGATATACAACAAAAAAAAACCAGAGAAGAATACGTATACACAGAGAGACTTCCCCCATAGTCAGAGAGAGAATATACACAGAGAGAGAGAAGCCAGAAGAGCAATCAGAGAGAGAGCAAGAAGGCATTTCTTCGTCAACGACCAAGCAGATCTTCCCCGAGCCAAGGCTGCGTACCGATCGTCCAAGGAGTAAGGCAGAGCGGCCGTCGCTTTCCCGAGCCTCTATCGTCACCCCCCAGAATCTAAAATAAACAATCGTACTTAGACTGCTGTACCTAGGTTTTCGTCCCTAGGCTTTCTTTGTACGAGCGAGTTTGTATTGTGAGTCTAAGTTCAGTCCTCCGATAATTGTTCTGTACTTTTACAATTAATGGCAAATACGATGGCGACTCTGCTGGGGACTAACTTCTCCACGGCTGAGGAGTTGGTGACGCAATCGGACGCAGCCAAACTTGGCTCTACACAACAGAAGATGGTCGTACGCTTCGACCAACAGGCGTTCGAAGAGATGCTCTCTGAAGGTAGCACTGGCCCGGTCCAGAAGCGCACCCGCACCATAAAGGCTCGCAAAGAGTGGAGGCCGAAATCATTTGCTCCTTCGTAAGCCCTTGATGGAGTGCTCTCTATTGCTCAAGATGGCGAGAAAGACTCCCCTGCGGCCCCACTTCAGACCGTAGACAACTCTGCTGTCCCCAAGTCCGGCAGAAGAAAACACTATGATGCTGGACTTGCAGGGACAAAGAGGAACTCTACGCGATCCGAGCCGCAGAAGAGTATTAGCCGCAAGAAGAAAGCCCATGCGGCTACAACCGCCGACCGCATAAAGAAAACTCATGCGGCCACATCTGTCAGCCGCATAACTTATGCGGCTACAGTTGCCAACCGTACGGATGAGACTCATGCGGCTATTAAAGTCAATCGCTTGCAGAAAACCCATGCGGCCACAGATGCCAACCGCATGCGGTCGGCCTGCACGGTCGTGACTCCTCGCCGCATAAGGACTCATCCCACAACAAAAGACAGCCGCATGCAGACAGCCTGCACGGTACCCAATGCTAGCCGCATAGCGTCCGTCTCACGCTTCTCTTGATCAGTCTTCGACCGGCTCTCATGCGGTCCTGACTCTGATCATTCTCTGGATGATAATCCAGACTCTGTGGTATTCGACTTAGACTCCTCCTATTACGCACCCACAAGTGCTGAAAGGAGGAAGTCTAGGGCAGCGCGGGCTCATCAAGTCCAGACGGCTTCCCCAACCTCTGACTATCGGGGTATCCCGCTGATTATCACGCGGGCCTCTGATGGGAAGTTGTATAAAACCACTCAAGTCCAGCCCCCGGCGGCAAACAGACAAAGTGGTTCCTCTGACCTGCGTGAGGTTATCCTCCACAAACGCAAGGAAAGAGAAGGAGCGTCGGGGTCCTCACACGGACATCAATGCACCCAGATCATCGTCAACTGCTGTTGCAGTAACGCGGCGGTGACAGAAGACCGGCCATCCGTCTTCCAAAGACTACATCACCCGAGCTCAGAAGACGAGGCACCTCCTGTTGTCTCCTGCAAGTCCACACAGAAAGTTCCCGTCAAGGGAAGAGGGAAGAAGACAAGCATCTCCAGCCCAAAGGTGTCAACTACTGCAGCTAAGAAACCGTCGTCTAAAGGGTTATCCTCTACTGGAGTATTTTAACACACCCGTTCGAAGACAAAAACTGCTGCAGTAGGAAGTTCGTCGTCTGTAACACTGGGGGTCATCGGAACTGGGGGTAGCACTCCTCCAAACATCCACGACAATTCGACATTCCAGGAATACGGACTGGAGGAAGCAAATCCTCCGACGGATACAACAGATACCGACGTCTCCAAGGACATCCTCGACGAAGCAAGCTCCGAAGCTGGGGGTAGTGTTCCTTCCGAGTCCGAACCTGAAGAGAACATCCCCACATATCCTGATGATTTCTCGATGCATGGGTACGACTCGGAGGGTACATCCTCCACCACTCCTTCCGTCACTCCTCATGTAAAGACGGTGTTCATGACAGACAGCAATCAAGGCGGTTCCAGTGATCGCCAGCGCATCGATACTTTGGAGGCCATATTGCACGCCTTGGTCAAGTCTGTAGACGAGGTCAAAGCGGCGCTTCCTAATCTGCAGGGGGTGACATCTGGCCAGACAAGCACGGGTCCCGCAATCAACGTAGATTCAAATTCAGCGGCACCGAACCCGGGTAATAATCTTCCCGAGATAACGGCCCCTACCGCGACAGATGAGGCCCGAGAAGTAAGAAGAGAGGTTCAGGAGCTCCGAGCAATGTTCCACGCCCGAGAAAACTCTCAAGACCTCAGGATACGGCAACCATATCCTGCTGAATGGAGGGATGTTCCCTTTCTACCAAGATATAAGCCGTTCAATATCAACCCATATGATGGCAAGACTTCAGCAAGTCGGTACATCACTTACTTTGAGGTCACTACCGATCATCTGCCCCATGATGACGCTATCCTCACGCGGTTATTCATTGGGGCATTGGAAGGAGTCGCCTTCGATTGGTACCGCAACCTGCCGGACAATTGCATCCATTCCTTCGCCGGCTTCAAACGCCTGTTCTTGGAGAGGTTCTATGAGGTAGGGCAGGACGTCACGATGTCTACCCTCATGGACGTCATTCAAGGAGAGAAAGAGCTGACGAGGAATTACATTGAGCGGTTTCGTCAAACCGTAATGAGGTTACCATCTGGCAACCCGGACTCTTCCTTGATCGAAATTTGCCAAAAGAGACTACTCCCAACAATCAGTCTCTGGATGGGCGAGAGTCAATTCAAGGACTGGAAGGCTTTTATCATTAGTGCTACAAGTGCCGAAGAACGACTAAAGAAGGCTCGCCAACTGGGATTACATATCTCAGAGGGAGAGAACAAGGGCAAGCGTCCCAGCACCACCAACGACAATGGGGGTAGCCCCTCCAACAACCGGGACAACAAAGGCAAGTAGGCTATGGTGGCCGATACAGCCCAGAAGCCTGAGTCGCAACCTGCGGACAAACAATAGCCTCAAATCACTTACTCTTTTGAAGACGGTCACGTCAAGCCTATCTTGGACATGCTCATACAAGGAGATAGGATTCAGCTTCCTCCACCGAGACGGGAGCCTCGGCCGGCTGATCTGGAGAACCCAAAGTTCTGCCATTACCACCGCTACGTCCACCATGCTACACACGACTGCTACCAACTGAAACGATATATCCAAAATCTCATCGATTCGAACGCTCTGGCCATCGATTTCGAGGAAGTAACCGTGGCAGCCAACATGGTGTCCGTACAATTCGGCAGCTTTCCTCCAACAGAGACCCAGGACGGGGTTATACCCATCCCTCTGGCAATGATGGAGATTGCTAAATCTTCCGCCTGCTCGCGATCAAGCTGCTGGTCTAGTACCCCTCACCACATCACGAGGGGAAATCATGTGGGTCTATCCGGACCTAGTCCACGAGGTAACTCAGTCCACTCCATCTTCTAAAAAGAAAAGTAGAAAAGTCAGATCCTGCCGTACCACCTCGGCAGATAAAGAATAAGTCACGGCCGTTGTTACTCGATCCGGAGCACAATCTCAACCTGTGGCTGAAAACTCGACTGATGATCATCCGCCCACTACCACGGATGCTCCGGGACCGGCTCAGCATTCGACGACCGACAAGCCTAGGCCGAAGGAGACTCGCTTCGACAAATCCCTCCGAAAGGAAACATCTCAGGGGCTGGAGAGGCCCTACAACTTTGACATCTTGGCGCAATTGGCCAATACACCGGCCAAATTGTCCTTATATGAACTCCTGAGGCTCTCGAAGGATGTCCGCACAGCTTTGAGCGATGCACTTCAAAATGCCGACGCGTACCTGGCTCAGGTCAACCTCACGGGAGAAAATCAGCCCGCAGACCTCCAAGACAGTGCCTGTACGGGAGCAATGCCCAACATCGTCTTCACTCCACAAGACATGCTCATCAAGACTAATATGCACGATCGCCCATTATACTGCACAGGCTACATCGGCGACATAAAGGTGGACCGGATGCACATTGACCCTGGGTCTTCCATAAGCATCATTCCAAAAGGACTACTGCATCATCTTCGTATCCCGATGCATCGCCTGACCCCTACAAACACCGCCATCAGCGGGTTCAATTCGGGCAGGAGCTACCCAATCGGGAAGATCCGTCTGAAATGTCAGATTGGCGATCTCCAATCAGAAGTCACTTGCTACGTCATAGATGCCGACACTTCATACAACATCCTTTTGGGGCGCCCTTGGATACACGATTACATGATCGTGCCTTCCACGCTACACCAATGCTTCAAATATGTCGACAAGTACAGCTTCGTAAGGACAGAATTTGCTGACATCGATCCCTTCAAAGGGGTCGAATCTTATTACTCGGACTCCTGCCTATACGAAAAGTTGAAGAGGCACCTTGAAGGAGGAAATGAACAAACTGATACTGAAGCGACCACGGGATCAGAAGAACCTCTGACAATCCACCTCCAGGCTCACAAACCAGGCAATTCCGTACCCCTTACGGCCACGCTGCGTAAGGACGCAATCAGCCTCTCGGCACAGGAAGAGCAGTTGAGAATCCGGCTGCCAAGGTTCGGCCAGGTACCGAGACCCACGACAGGGCCACTTACCATCCGATTGCCGAGAGTCGGTCAATCCCAAACAGAGAAGCTCAATCCCTCCGATAGACCTCTGACGATACGCCTGCCTAAGAAGGGTCGTCACCCCGATGCGAGGTCTGACACTTCAAGCGAACCAGCCACCCCTCGCTCCACATCAAGTGCCAGACTGGGGGTTGCTAGTCTACCGACAACCCCACGCTTCGCTCCGTCAGTTGAACCTCTGAAGATCAAGCTGACTAGGATGCCCTCTCAATCTTCATTCACACAGGGGGTAGCCGAAGAGGAACCAGAGCTAGCCAAGTATGTGGCTGCCCACACTGATGCTCCCTCCGCAGATGATGTAATCCCTCTCGAAAAGATACCTTACTTCATCAACAAAGGGTTATCTTTGAACTACACCGAGCTCAATAAGCTATGTACAATGTATGCTATGGAATACGGTATAGGCACTCACCTACATACACAGGTGACAAATGTGTACACCGCTATCCAACTTACTCCAGTAGAAGACGCTTACCGAATAATCGAGGGAGGGGACCACCCAATCATCTTCGGCCGGACGAACAACCCGTATCCCCTCGCCATGGAAGAAGTCGACTTCGGGTCAGATGCTGGAAGACTGCCTCTGTATCTCTATAGCCCTCAATCCAAATATCTCATGCAGAAACAGGGGTATGATCTAGAGACAACGCCAGGACTGAACTACGGCACAGGACGACGATTATCTTTGAAGACGCCAGCCCCGGCAGGCAAACCACGGAACTACTATAACAAAACCCGATGCGGTTTAGGGTATGTAACGCCTACTACGACCCCTGAAAGCTCAGATGAAGAATGCGACTGACAGTCACATTCAACCGGATCACCGACTTCCGACTCAGATACCAGCATCGGAGATGTGTTCAGACAAGTCATGTCAGTCAATATGGCGTTCGCTGACGCTTACGAGGAAGACGAAGACATCCCCAAAATCCTTGAGCTAGAGCCATGGGCCCAACAATTAGACGCACAATGGGAAAAGCGGTTCGAACTGAGAGAACCTCCTACCGAAGATGAGGTCATACAAGTGGATCTCGGCAGCGAATCTTCTCCAAAACCGATCTTTATCAATAAAAGCCTAACTGACGAAGAACGAGAGTCGCTGTTAGAACTTGTCAGAGAGTACATTGATGTGTTCGCCTGGAGCTATGAAGACATGCCGGGGTTAAATCCTGACATCGCTCTCCACAAACTCAATATACGGCCAGATGCAAAGCCAGTCAAGCAGCAACAACGACGCTTCCGCCCAGGCGTCATGGACGCGATCGAAGCCGAAGTCAACAAGCTAATAGCCAGCGGCTTCATTCGTGAAGAGCAACATCCTGATTGGGTTGCCAATATAGTGCCCGTCCTCAAGAAGAATGGAAAGATTCGAATCTGCATCGACTTCCGCAACCTGAACGAGGCATGCCCCAAAGATGAATTTCCCCTTCCTATCACAGACATCATGATCGACAATACATGCGGCTTTGAACGTATGTCATTCATGGATGGATTCTCGGGGTACAATCAAATCAAGATGTCTCCCGACGATGAAAAGCACACCTCATTCCGAACCCCGATTGGCACATACTGCTACACAGTCATGCCATTCGGTCTAAAGAATGCTGGCACTACATATCAGCGAGCCATGAGTATCATTTTCAGAGAACATTTACGCAAGACAGTGGAATGCTATGTCGATGACATCGCCGTCAAGAGTCGCCGTAAGGAAGATCATCTGCAAGACCTGAGAACGGTATTCAACTTAATGCGAGCCCACAATCTGAAGATGAACCCTACGAAATCGTTCTTGGGCGTATCCAGCGGGAAGTTCTTAGGCTTCATCATCACTGCACGGGGTATCCATGTAGACCCCGAGAAAACAAGGGCAAGCATGGAGATGGGTCCCCCGAGAAATCTTCGTGAACTTAGAGGCCTCCAAGGGAGGCTAGCTTATATCAGAAGGTTCATTTCCAACCTCTCCGGGCGATGACGATCGTTCACACACCTCATGAAGAAGGGAGTCTCATTCGTATGGGACGAGGAATGCCAGCGCGCTTTCGATGACATCAAAGAATATTTGTCAAATCCTCCAGTCCTGGTGGCCCCGGTCCCTGGAAAACCATTCCTGCTCTATGTACGAGCAATGGAACACTCCCTCGGTGCCCTGCTAGCACAAAACAACGACGCAGGCTACGAGCAGGCCATATACTATCTCAGCCGAATGATGGTCGGGCCCGAACACCGATACACCGCTGTGGAGAAAGAATGCCTCGCCCTGGTATTCGCCATTCAAAAGACGTGGCACTATGTCACGGGGCAAACCATACATGTGATCTCACGAATCAACCCTCTCAGGGTCCTCATGACCAAACCAGGGGCACTCAGCTCCCGCCTCGCTACATGGGCAATATTGCTGTCCCCCTATCATATGATCTTCGTCCCGCAGAAGGCTGTCAAAGGTCAAGCCCTGGCAGACTTTTTGGCAGCCCATCCAGGATCGGGATCATCCAGAATATACGAAGAAATCCCAGATGAGGTCGTCGATTCAAATACAACCACCCACGATAACATATGGCGGATGTTCTTCGATGGCGCTTCAAGAACCGGACCCAAGGGAAATATCGTCGTCGGGGTCGGAGTAGTATTGGTCTCTCCTACCGAGCTAGTGATCAATCGCGCCTACTCTCTCACGGAACCCTGCTCTAACAATGTGGCCGAGTACAACGCTTTGGTCATTGGCCTCCAACTTGCAAAAGAACTGGGGGTAGAATATCTGGAAGCATACGACGATTCGCAATTAATCGTCAACCAGATTCGGGGGACGTACGAAGTCCGCCATGAAGACATGATCCCCTACCACCAAATAGCGATCAATATTATCTCATCATTCGAGGGATTCTTCATCGAACACGTCCCCAGACTCCAAAATATCGAAGCTGATGCCCTAGCAGGCCTGGCCGCTTCCCTAGCAGTGCCAAACCACTTTCACCATTCGGTCGATATAATCGGCCATGAGCTGGTCTGCCCCAAGAACAACGTTCAGGCCGTGGCGAGTTATTCTGCTCAGATGATCGACGAAGCGCCAGACTGGAGACAACCATTCATAGACTTCGTGGTTACGACATCCTGCCCGAGAACCCGAAGGAGGCTACTTCTATCAGACGGCGTTCTATCAGATTCTTCTACGATACAGAGACGAAAATGCTGTATCGCCGCTCCTACGACGGATTACTACTTCGGTGCTTGTCGAACGCAGAAGCCAAAGAAGCCGTATGAGAGGCTCATGACGGTGTCTGCGGGGCCCATCAGCCCGATCCAAAACTACAAGATCGCCTTCGCCGAATGGGCTACTACTGGCCCACGATGGTGGCAGATGCGATAGATTATGCCAGAAAATGCAAAGCCTGCCAAGTCCACGCGGACTTCATTCACCAACCATCCGAATTTCTATATCCGACAGTGGCGTCCTGGCCATTCGAAGCATGGGGAATGGATATCATTGGTCCAATCACCCCACCTTCCTTCCGAGGACATCGCTTCATACTTGCGATCACTGATTACTTCTCAAAGTGGACAGAAGCTGTCCCACTCGCCGAAGTCAAGACTTCGAACGTGATCAGCTTCCTGAAGCACCACGTCATCTACCGCTTTGGACTGCCCCGAAGGATCATCCATGATAATGGTCCGCAGTTTGTAAGCCACGCATTCTACCGATTATGTGACAAACACCGCATTCAGAATGTCGCTTCGACACCATACAACCCGGCAGCAAACGGGTTAGCAGAGGCATTCAACAAAACAATCATCAAACTCCTCAAGAAGTTTGTCTCCTCCAACAAATGTGACTGGAACGAGAAGCTCGGCGAGTGCTTATGGGCTTCTCGCACCACAGTTCGAACAGCCACCGGGAATACACCATTCTCCCTAGTGTACGGAAGTGAGGCAGTTCTCCCATTAGAGACTCAAATACCCTCACTCCGCGTCGCCCTCACTTATCAATTGACAACGGATGATAACTACCGACGTCGACTACAAGAGTTAGAGGCCTTAGATGAAAAATGCCTCCTAGCTCAGCAAAGGATCGAACTATACCAAGCACGCATCTCAGGAGCCTTCAACAAAAAGGTCAAAGTCAGAACATTCCAAGTGGGCGATCTTGTTTTGGCAGTCAGGAGGCCAATGGTCATGACTCACAAGACCACCGGCAAGTTCCAGCCAAAATGGGAAGGCCCATTTATCATCGAGGCCGTGTTCTCCAATGGTGCTTACCGCCTCGCCAAGCAGAACGGAGACTTGCTCATGTTGCCCGTCAATGGCAAGTTCCTGAAGAAATACTATGTTTAAACAACATTTTTCAGAATTTGAGTCATGTGCCCGCTGGTACCACTGAACTCAACCCCCCCAATTTTCCAACTTATCGAGTCACGTACCCTCTTGTACCGCTGAACTCATATCCTAAATTACCAAGTCATGTACCCGCTGGTACCTCTGAACTTACACTTCGATTCCAACATTCATGGATTGTCGAGTTATGTACCCGTCGGTACCCCTGAACTTATATCCTAGTCACTCTTTTGAAAGAAAGTCATGTATAACCATACCGCTGAACTTTCCTCCTACAAGAGATCTTCCCTCATGATCCACTACCTGCACTCCCAGTGCACAAAAAGGGTAACGGATCCACAAATTTCCAAGACGACCATGTCCTCATCACCTCTGAGTCGTCCCATTTCCGCCAAAAACAAATCACCCCTACATAGAATTTCCATGTCCTCATTACCTCTGAGTTATTCTACGTACCCCCCTTCATTGAGCCCACTCCTGTCATGTCCTCATTACCTCTGAATGGGAAGGCTCCGTCGAAGAAACCTTCATGCTTGCCATATCCTCATTACCTATGAGCGAGTATGATAATCCCCTTTCAACCTATTACCTGTACCCACAACCGGAGTACGCCAAGGGTAATGGGTCCACAAATGTCCTCTGTTGACCACAAATGTCCTCTGTTGACCACAAATGTCCTCTGTTGACCACAAATGTCCTCTGTTGACCACCAATACCCTCCGTCGAGTTCGCTCCTGCCATGTACTCATTACCTCTGAGTAGGAAGACTCTACGTTCGAAAAACTTTCCTACTTGCCATGTCCTCGTTACCTCTGAGCAAGTATGTCAGTTCCCCTTCATCCTATTATCCGTATCCTAAACCAGGGTATGCCAAGGGTAATAGGCCCACAAATATCCTTAGCTAAATTTCTTAACACAAACCTATCACCTCATCATGCCCCAGGAGCCCAGCTGCTCTACGATAATTCTTTTCTTAATACCAAGAGCACCCATGACCACTTTGCTATGGCTGCTTCAGGTATCCTGACCGAAACTTGTCATCTCTACCTAAAACCAAGGTACGCCATGGGTAACAGGTCCACAAATATATCCCCTATGCGGGGGAGAACATCACCACAATATCACAGGCACAACAGGCAATACAAATAAAGGGTAGAATGGAAAACACTCTTTATTTGAAGGAAGAAAAGAAGTACTACATATTTCGGGACCACGTCCCTTTTAAAAAAAAAGAAGAAGGGGAAAACGGGGACAAAACAAGAGGCCGATTATAGCTCGGCATTGCACAACTCCAAAAGACGGTCCTTTACCAAAGCAGTCCCCCGATCAAGCCTTTGCTTAGCTCGACGCTCGGCCTCTTGGGATAGCTGCTCTGCATCATTCAAATGTGTATAAGCCTGCCAGTTGTCCTCCACCTTCTTTAGGGCAAGCTCTAGATTAGCAGAAGCCCTACTATACTTGTCAGCCTCCTGAATAGCAATCTCTTTCTCAACACGAGCGGCCTCAAGCTCTGACTCCAGGAAAGCCAGTTTTCTCTGGAGCTCGAGGATCTGTTCCCGAACATCGGCCACCCCACGAGAAGCATCCGCTTCCCGAGTCGTGTAATTTTTAGTCCGACGGCTCCACTGGTCGTGCAACTGAGTCAGATTCCGACGGTCCTGTAATATAGCCGGTTTGAGTGATTCCCGGGCAGCCATCACCTTCTCCACCACGGTAGTGAGGAAGTTGCGTTCTCGATTTATGGCCGTAGGTAAATCAGTCTGCTGCAACGAGCGAAACTGGGCAACGAGACGGTCAGCCTCTAATAGCTTAGGCTCCAAGAGCGCAGCCAGTTCCTCTCCCCCAGGGAGTGTTTTAAGGGTATTAATCTGGCCGCCAGCACATTGACGGGCCAGAGTGAAGGGAGTTCCCCTTTCCACCGCTGCTTCGATCCCCCTCTTCAGATGACGATGGAAACTAGCAACTACGTCCTGTAACGCATCATCCAAGACTTCTATGGATGACGGCGTCAGAGGGAGAGTGGCAGACGGTACCAGAGGGGCAGTTTCAGAAGTTACCGTACCCGCCACCAAAGAAGCAAATTCCGTACGAAAAGAGGCTTGAATGGCGGCTAACTCCTCTTCCGCCGCCCGAATAGCGTGGATGCTCGACAGGGAGGAAAGGTTGACCCCCGAAATCACATTCGCAAGGGAGGACACAGGGGGTATCGTCCCTTGTCCCGACAGCATCGCTGCCTGAGGCCCCAAGCTCGACCCAGACGAAGGACCCTCGACACACGGAGATTCTGTCAGGCCCTCTCCGGTAGGGTGTGATCCAGCAATATCAGTCACTGGTAATGACGGGTTGGGATCTAAACATCCAAAACAACCGTTAGACGAAGAATTTGAAGAATGACAGGAACACGTATGCTGATTCACGAATTATAGTTCAATTTGCATTACCAGGGGAAGAGCGTGGGGGCGACGGCTCGTTCACCACCGGCATAGTTTCCCCACCCATAAAGCCATCATAAGGGGGCTCAGATGTTTCAGGAACGGGCGCAGTAAAGCCCCCATCCCCCTGGGTTGAGGTTCCAGCAGGGAAAGAATCCTCGGTCGCAACCGGAAGCACCCCAGCAGCAATGATAGCGGTGCACACCCCACTGACTAGATGAGACAGGACTGGATTAGCCTCCGTAATCGGGTCCTGAGAGGCGAGCTCGTCCGACGCCTATAAAGAGCAGAAGAAACAAATAATTAGGTCACAACATAAAAGAAGAAAAAAGGAAATAGCTGAAGCCCAAGTCACCTCAGGAACATCCTCCACATCATCAATAAGCAGCCTGCGACGTCTTACCGCAGCGTGCTTCATAGAATAAGTTTGGTCGTCAGTGGTAGTCACGCGCCTGCTCCGTTTACGCGAGGGGCCGGGTATCGCAGATGGTTGATCCTTCACCACCTCGTCAGACAGACTAGACGATTGACCCACGGCCCTTTCAGCCTGCACGACTGGAGGTTGAGTCCCAACCTCCTCACCCGAAGAATGGGACAAGTCATCAGTGTCCTATTCGTCGTCTCCCTCATCCGCCCTATTGGACTCTGAGTTCGACACAGGAACTCTAGTCGCCCTTTTTTCCTCTTCTTGGACCCTTCTGGCTTCTAGGCCAAATTGGTGCCAACAATGAAGCTAGTATTCGTATCAAAACCAACAGGAGGTTTGCTCGCTGCAACATGATAAAAAGCCGCTATATACAAAATATCACCCTCCACCTTGGCGTCAGGGAGTGAGAAGCTGGCTCGGGTATGGGTCGTATTATAATAATGCCAAGCCTGAATGCCATCAAGCACACTGCCCTCGAAGCTCAAGCAAGCGCTAGGGCGATCCAGGAACAATTGACTATACCCGAATTGACGGGAAAATCTACTGGGCAGATAAGGCTCCAGGTATACCCTGTTCCGATAATGATACACCAGGTGCGCGGGACGGATGTTGCGTAACCAAAGAAGCATCTTCTCAGTTAAAAGTTGGGGAGGATCAACACCGTCAACGTGTACCCTCCTCACTTCTCCAGGGGCGAACTCGGGGAGAGATACGAAGAATTCGAGCTCGTCAATTCTCGCCAATGCCTTCCGGCAGGCCGGCATGGTATCATGTTTCCAAGGCTGATGACGATATCAAAAAATGAAGGCGTCATCAACAGAGACGTTTTCATCCAGTCCCGGCCTCATCAATGACCGATAGTGCATCAATAACCACCCCATGAGGTAGTGGTATGGTAGTTCTATCCGGTTAAAGTCCGCCGACACATCACGAGCAATAACTTTGGATGTAAAGGCACGAAGGCCGTGGTGTATGCTACACACCATGGCCGGGAGGAGCGCCAGCCTCACTTTGAAGACCAATTTTACAGCAGGAAGAATGAAATGGCGGCTGATCCTTTCTATAGAACCTGCGCCGCCCGAGACAATACAGTTGCGTAGCCACACCATCAAAAACCCAGCCAAGATCGCTTTATTAGACATCTCCCGGGTACCATAGTGGAAATAACTGAGGGAGTCAGTGCTACTTCCAAACCGGTCACGAGTAGACTTCAACTTCTTAACCTTCGACATCATATCCTTAACCTCCTCCGGGGTTTGGGGAGCTCGAGACGAAACGTGACCAGAAGGACGCAACTTAAAAAGATACAAAATCCAGTCCCTGGTATGAGGGGCATTCCCTTCTGAACTATTTATCTTCTTAATAGCCATCTGATGGCAGGCGCTATGATGACACAACAGTTCTTGGTACACGCGACAAAGCCAGGAAACCGCTGATCCAAATCCCCGAGCTCTTCGTTTGTCGGCGTGTATACTTCAAAAGCTTCACCTCCCCACGGCAATCTAGACACAGTGTTCATTTCGTGAAGAGCAAGCCCCAGTTCTCCTCCGGGGGTAAAGAAAGTCCCAGTACGCCGGTTATACAACTCTAATAGAGCCATAAACAAGGGCTTGTTAATGGGCAACCCATAGCAGGTACCCCTGACGGTGTAGTAGAGATCAATTTCCTGAAGGAAGTCCCCATACGTCCTCAGAATCCAGGAGGTAAGATTAGTCCATGTGGGAATGGGGTTAATCCAATTCAGCAGTGACAACCTGCCTATGGGATAAGACCCCTTCCGAGCAAGCTGATTCAGGAAAGTATCAGCTAAGGTAAAGATAAAATTAGGGCCGATTGTGTTCACGAAAGTACCCGGGAGCAGCCCTATCACAGTCCGACTCACGGAGTCCTTGCCCGCACATATTAAACCCGTACGTCCGTTATGATGAATTTTGCCCACAAACATTCCCTGTTGGGTGGGAGTCAGGGAGCTCACCATCGTCCTGGTCAGCGGCACCATGTTAAACCACGAGAGAGGATAATGTCGCTCCATCTCGGGAATATGAATCTCTACCCCGTCTACAGAAAAATCCCAGTGCTCTGAGACATCCAGCAATCGGGAGTTCTTTATGGAAAAGGCATCCCCGAAGAGAAAGGCCGGTTTCAGATATTCCCCATCCAACTGCCCCGAATTCATCATGGAACAAAGAAAGCTGAAAGGTTGTTTGTTGATAGCAGCCACCCTATCCCTAGGCTCATTAGTGGGAAGCTGATCCACTATATGACGGATTAAGTCATCAAGTTGTACGCCCACGGCGCACCGAGCTGGACCCACAAGGAGCTCTCCTGCTGGGTTGGTTGGAAGATTCACTGAAGAAAGGGCAAAAGAAGAAACATGATTAAAAGAAGGCTAAAATAAAAATTTACTGAATAAAGAAGCTCTCACAAGCCTATGCGGTTCAAGTCAATAAGGTCTTATGCGGCTCCAGTCCAGTGGGGTCCCAACTTATGCGGCTCCAATCCAGTTGGGTCCCAAGAAATACAGTTTTGGGGAAGCATATGAGGTTCGAGTCAATACAATCACATGTGGCCTAAATCAGATGCGAATTCCATATGACTCTAGCTCGATAGCTTATGCGGGTTGGACGAGTGAACACATTTTTAAACAGAAGAATTCATGCGGCACAAAGCGCTATGCGGTTCAGCCTGTTAAAACACATAGGCGGCTCCGTTCAGAGGAGATTGTATGTAGTTTAGATCCGTGTTCTGCGATTCAAACTGAAGAACAGTTTGGCAACTCTAGAGGGGGGTGAATAGAGTTTATATAGAAAAATAGCCAATTAAAAATAACTCTTTCACCAACAATAAATAATCAGAGTAAAGTGCGGAAAATAAATGAAGAGCAGAAGAGCATACGCAAACACATCAATTTTAACCTGGTTTTTCTCGTGGAGGACTAGTCCAGGCCTGAGAACTCTAGCTCAGGATTAAATCCACTATTTGTGAAATAGTAGCTTACAACCCGTGCCTTTACTTCAGAAGAGCACGTCAACTTCTTACAGAGAATCGCAGTGGCGATTGCTTGGAATTGTCCAAGCGACTTCTTCACTCTTGCACAAGAATCCTAACTGAGAGATGCTGAGCACTCGAGACTTAGGAGGCTTGTGGCTAGTAGATAGGAAGGGTATGGCTTATTGAGCTTGTAGGAGAGAAGAGAAGAGAAGATTGAGTGATTTAAAAAGAGAGAATTTATGCCCTATTTATAGTGTTTTTAGAGGCAGAATTCGGCCAGAATTCGGGTAGGAAAATTCAAAAATTTGGCCGTTGGACAGCTAGTAACCAGCTAACCCTAAAATTAGGGTTCCTGATTTCTAGGGGACAGAGTTCGGCCCGAACTCTGTGTGGAGGCAGAGTTCGGCCCGAACTCTGTCTCCAGAGCACAGAGTGGTTCTAAGTGGGACTTGTGGGCAATTTTTGTTTTGGTGGAGCTTGGGATTTTGGGTAGGCTTATAGACTAAGTTCCAAGAGCTCAGCATAACTCAGAGTACATACTTCTAGACTCAATAAAATGTAAAAGTACAGACTCGAAAATACACTGAGAGTCGGAAACTGAGCTGTTGTCTGTCCTGAACTGAATGCAGACGTCGTGTGTCATATTGAATTTATACAGATATTATTTAGTCAATGTAGTCAATATTTGGTTGACTGTGACTTTGTGTCAACAATCTCCCCCATATTGATAATTGACAAAATAATAAATGTATATTTCAATATTCATACCTGGACACAGTTGGTTAAAACACAGCTCCCCCATAAACAATGCCGAGCTAGAATAAGATAGCTCCCCCGTAATCAGTGAACGGTGCCGAGCTAGAATCAATAGCTCTCCCCCGTAAATAATGCATAGAACCTGTGGCCTGATAAAAATATTTTCCCAAAAGCAAACACAAGCACAGACAGATATACATTTGAAATATACATATTTCTCCCCCTTTTGGCAGTTAGCAATATAAAGGATCATATAGACTGCATAAGGAAAAGCATGGAAATAGCATTATAGACAATAAAAGTAATCCAACCACACCAAGCAGAGAAGAAATAGTATAATACTAATAAAATAAGTCACTGACATAAAGTAAAACTACGAAAAATAGCATAAAATGTTATCCACCAACCAGCACATCATCAGGGTTTGAAGACATAAATCCAGTACATAAATCCATAACAAACTGAAATAACTAAAATCAAAAGGCAACTAAGACCATCAGCAGTGGCAGCAACATATCAAGCCAATCTCCATCATGGAGCACGAGAAGGTCCTGGAACATCTGAAGGACCAGGGAATGAGCGACGAGGGTCCACAAAAGCATCATCAGGATCCATATACCTCATGACCCACGGATCGTCTATACGATGACCCGCGCGATCTGGATCCCGCTCAATAGGCACATGCAGATCAGGATGACGAGCAAGTGAATACCGTATATCATGCAGAGAGTTCCCAAGGGCACTGATCTGCAAGGTGGTACGGTAATCCTGCTGCGTCCAGCGATCATCCTCAACAGCAAAGCGATCGCGAAGCATAGTCTGAAGAGACTCAAGAGTGGCAGGAGGAGGAGGTGCATCCTGACCAAAAGGAGGGGCGTCAGGCTCCTCATCAGCAGAATGCTCAGATGACTCAGAAGCAGCGACAGGCTGAAGGCGTCATACTTTGGATAGAAAGGCAGGTGCAGGCAGGAACGTACAATCATGGATAGGAATGATGAAAGCACGAAAAACTAAAGAAAGATAGAGAGGATAAACCAAAGCTTTTGGTTTCTTCCGACAGTTGATCATCCAATCCATCATAGTCCGTGGAAAGTTGAATGGAATACGATAGTGGAGATGATATAAGGCGGAGATCTCAAGATAAGTGACTTCATCTGTTGAGCCAGCCTTGGGCAAGATAGTATTGAACACGATGCGATGAAGTTCATAAAAGTAGGGGGTGAGATGCTTGGCCTTTAGCTTGCGAGGACTTACGTTAGGAGCACATAAATCCTCCTTGAATCCTTCAAGGGAAGTGTCGCCAACAAATTGAAGTTGACGTGCCTCCACAAGCTTGTTCCACACATCAAGATCCGGGAGAGCAAGAAAATCTTCCAACTCAGAATCATTAAAGGCAATGGTAATGCCAGCAACCCGAGAATAGATGTGGGTTGCATCGTGAGTCAAATTGCAGTAAAACATTTAAATTGCACTATGGTAGATGACAGAATTTGAAGCAACAAGTTCATCCAAACAAAGATTACGGAATAATGACTCATATTGTGAAAATATAGTGAAATTTATGGGATGGCCCCCAAACACCGGACGAGTTCTAAAATCGCTAAACCATTCATTAGAGGCTTCTAGCGATACAAATAAACGGTCGTCGTAAGTGTTAGGGTCATCGGGACGCGGCGGATTGAACAACGGATGAATGGGGTGTTGTTCAACTACTTGTTCAATCGGAGGAGGAGGAACCGAAGAGGAAGCACCCTCATGTCGAGTCCTTCTCCCTCGTTTGGACAAGCGAGATGCCATTTGAAATAAAAGAGAAGAACTTGGAAATGATAGAAAAAGAGAGATATACCTGAAAAGAATACCAAACAGTTGAAGAGAATGTTGAAAAACCCCTTTCCCTTGATTTTGAGAAGAAATAGAGCCCTCTATATCAAGAACTAGGGTTAGGGTTTGGAAGGAAGAAGATGGAAGAGGTGGAGAAGAAGGAAATATGGGAGGAAAGAGAGGGAATCCCGAAATAAAGTAGGGCTTGGTCTTTGGTCGGGTGAAATATTGACCATTGGATTAGAATTGATCCAACGGCAGAGCCAGATCCCGACCCTGGAACCTAAGAACCGAACTCGGCCCGAACTCGGATAGGGGCAGAGTTCGGCCCGACTTCTGGATCAATGGTCCAGAACTGAAAACAGGCAAAGAACATGAAGAAAATGTTTAAGAGTTAAACAAAAGATAGTTGAGGACAACAAAGAGTGTTGAATTTAAAAAAATAGATAGAGAGGTACTCAGAAAACAGAATGAACTTTAGAAAATATCAATTAGGCAATATTAAATCGAAAATGAGCCATATAATAAATAAGGACATATACTGTGGTTCAATAGTCCAAATTTGCCATGGGTTAGCTGCAGGGGCCGGATCCCAGCTAGCGGTAGTCCTGAGGACTAGTGCACCGTATCGCTTAGGCTTTTACGCCTTGTTGTCAGAAGGACCCTTTCGGCTTGTACCCATACCAAATTCTTCGTAAAAGAATCACAATATACTCGATATTTACGCAGGTGAGTTTCAATTTATAACTGCTTCATCTAAAATTCCAAGTTCACGACAAAGAAAATTGAAGCGCTCTTCGGATAGTGGCTTAGTAAAGAAATCTGCCAGCTGATGATCAGTGTCAATAAATTCTAAGTTAATCGTGCCATTTTGCTGATGATCACGCAAAAAGTGGTGTCTGATTTCAATGTGTTTAGTGCGTGAGTGGCAGACAGGGTTCTTAGTCAAATTGATTGCACTAGTATTGTCACAGAATATAGGAATATGCATGAAAGATAACTTATAGTCTTTAAGGGTTTGCTTCATCCACAGAATTTGTGCACAACAACGCCCAGCTGCTATGTATTCAGCTTCTGTTGTGGATAGTGCAACAGAGTTCTGCTTCTTGCTAAACCAGGAGACTAAAGCTTTTCCTAATAAATGACACGTGCCGCTCGTACTTTTACGGTCGACCTTGCATCCAGCGAAGTCAGCATCGGAGTAACCAATAAGATCAAATGATGTTGACTTGGGATACCATAGGCCCACTGTAACCGTACCCTTAAGGTATTTAAAGATACGCTTAACCGCGGTCATGTGTGATTCCTTAGGATTAGCTTGATATCTAGCACATAGGCAAACACTGAACATGATATCGGGACGACTAGCAGTTAAATAAAGTAAGCTGCCTATCATACCTCGATACTTACGTTGATCAATAGGTTTTCCACTCTCATCTGGTTCGAGTTTGGTTGAAGTAGCCATTGGCGTGCTGATTGGTTTGATGTTGTCAAGATCGAACTTCTTCAGCATGTCCTTGGTGTACTTTGATTGGCAGATGAAAGTTCCATTAGCCAGTTATTTTACTTGCAGACCAAGAAAATAGTTGAGCTCTCCCATCAAGCTCATCTCAAATTCCGTCTGCATACACTTGGCAAATTCTTGACAAAGAGTTTCATCAGTAGACCCAAAAATAATATCATCAACATAAATCTGAATTAATAGAATGGTGTCTTTGAAAGATTTGATAAACAGTGTAGTGTCAATTTTCCCTTTTGAAAAACCTTTCTCAAGCAAGAAACTGCTTAGCCTTTCATACCAAGCTCTGGGGGCTTGTTTAAGGCCATAAAGCGCTTTCTTCAGCTTGAACACGTGGTCGGGAAATTTGTGATTTCCAAAGCCAGGGGGTTGTTTGACATAAACTTCCTCCTTAATAAAGCCATTCAAGAAAGCACTTTTAACATCCATTTG
Organism: Iris pallida; assembly: GCA_029216955.1. NCBI lineage: Eukaryota > Viridiplantae > Streptophyta > Magnoliopsida > Asparagales > Iridaceae > Iris > Iris pallida. The sequence continues at coordinate 34,082,293 of JANAVB010015600.1, forward strand.
AAATAATTTAAAGTTCTGATGATTGGCAAAAGCACAAAGCATCCGAATGGATTCTAGTCTAGCAACAGGAGCATATGTCTCATCGTAGTCGATACCTTCCTCTTGATTGTATCCTTGAGCTACTAGACGGGCTTTGTTACGAGTGACTGAACCATCTTCATTTACTTTGTTTCTAAACACCCATTTGGTACCAATTATTGAGTGATTAGCCGGTCTAGGAACTAGTTCCCATACTTGGCTCCTCTCAAATTGGTTGAGTTCTTCTTGCATAGCAGAAATCCAAAATTCATCATTAAAAGCTTCAGAAATGTTTTTAGGCTCTACTTGTGAAATAAAGGCAGTGCTAGCAACGGAGTCTCTTAGTGATGATCTAGTAGTTACTCCACGTGAAACTTCTCCTATAACTAAATTTTCTGGATGAGAAGGTTTGAAAGAGAATTTCTTAGGCAAACCCTCCAGAGAATTAGTTTCAGTTGAAGTATTCATTGGAGTAGAAATTGATGGCTCAACATCATCATCAAGAGCGCTTACTGCACTGTTATCTTCATCGAAAGTCACATTAGTTGACTCCTCCACAATAAGTGAGCGTTTGTTGAAAACTCTATATCCCTTACTCTTGGCGGCATAACCAAGAAAGATACCATCGTCAGCTTTGGCATCAAATTTGCCTAAGTTGTCTTTGGTGTTAAGGATAAAACATCTACAACCAAAAACTTTAAAATATGAAACATTGGGGGTTCTCCCAAACCAAAGCTCATAGGGTGTTTTCTTCGTAATGGGACGAATAAGCACCCTATTCAAAATGTGGCATGCTGTACTTACAGCCTCTGCCCAAAAATATTTCGGAAGAGAAAATTTATTCAACATGACTCTAGCCATATCGCCAAGAGTCCTATTCTTCCGCTCCACAACACCATTTTGTTGAGGAGTTCTAGGACAAGAAAATTTATGATCAAAACCATTTGCATTACAAAAACTTTCAAAATTTGAATTTACGAATTCGCCTCCATGATCACTTCGGATTCGAGTAATCATGTAGCCTTTTTCGTTTTGAACTTTATTTATAAAAACTTTAAAAACAGAAATAGCATCGCTCTTATTAGCGAGAAAGAAAACCCAAGTAAATCTCGAAAAATCATCAACAACAACAAATGCATAAAGTTTGCCACCAAGGCTAGCTATTCTACTAGGACCAAATAAATCCATATGAAGTAATTGCAAGGGTCTAGTAGTACTTACAGAGTTGATGGAATGAAATGAGGATTTAGTTGCCTTGTTTAGTTCACATTCGGCACATACCGTGTCCTTTTTGAATGTGATGTCAGGCAATCCTCTTATTAGCTTCTTGGTAGAAAGCCTGGATATAGCATCCATGTTGGCATGACCAAGACGCTGGTGCCAAAGCAGTCGTTCGTCTTTGTGGGCATATAAACATCTACCTGCATGGTTAGTATTTATAGAGAGATAGAAAATATAGATGTTGTCCTCTCTTTTCCCTTCAAAAGTAATGTCTCCTGTTGACCTATCGTAGATATAGCAATGGTTTTGTCTGAAGTTAATATCATATCCATGATCAGCAAGATGGTTAATGCTGAGCAGGTTATGCTTTAACTCGGTCACTAGGCAGACATCCTTTATAACAGGAGAAGGAGGATGACCAATGATACCGTTACCTATTATGTGCCCTTTGAGATTGTTACCGAAGGATACGTATCCTTCTCTTTTCATCGATAGTGATGCAAAAAGATTTGCGTCTCCCGTCATATGTCGCGAGCATCCACTATCGAGAATCCACTTACTCTCAGTTGAGGAGGGAAGGTCCACCTACATCACGAGTAGATGTGACCTTTGGTACCCATTTTCTTAAGGGTCCTGAAAAGTTAGTTTTTGGAAACCAAGCATATATTTTCTTGTCTACCAGTCTTCTAACTCTACACTGTGGTAAGATGTGTCCATGTGTTCCACAGTAAGTACAGATAGCATTTTTATTTATACTGGGAGCATGAGAATGATATCTATAAGCAACAGGATGAGGATGATATGGAGAGTTAGCATGGTAATGATGACTATGCATAGAGTGAGTGGCATGATGATGATGTCTGTATGGCATAGCATGATAATATTGACTGTGAGGAGTGGCATGCTGAAATTGTCTATATGGCATAGTGTAATATTGTGGCATAACATGATGATTTTGCCTATGATGACTTTGTCTACGTGGCATGGTATGTTGATGTGTCATAGTATGATGAGAGTGATATTGATTGTGTCTTTGTGCAGTATGATGAGTATGAGAAGTATTCTTACGTGCACGTGGTTTGTGAAAGTTTGTGTATATAAATGCATGGTTATGTGCTGCATGAGAATGACGTGGTTGACTAGCATGAGTGGTGTTGTGCCCATGTGATTGGGTTTGAGGTTGAACAACCTGTTTACCCAATTTGGTTTCTAATCTTTTAGACATAGCTTGCAGTTCATCAATCTTAATATTTAAGCCATAAATCTCAGTCATGGAAATCTTGTGTCTACTCTTTTCTTCAGCAAGCAACGTGTTGAGAGTAGTGATTTCTTGAGTTTGTTGCTCAATACGTGCTTCAGCATTATGTAAGCTTAATTTAAGCTTGGATACTTCATCAGTGTCATTAGTGGGTGATGTGTTTCTAACATTATCAAGAAGTAAAGAAATTCTTTGTATCTCATCTTCTAGACTTTTGATTTTGTCCTTGGCATGCTTGTATTTACCGATGACCTTTTTGTGATCATCAAGTAAATCAGTGAAGGCATCGCCAAGTTCATCAAAAGAGAAGTCATCTAAAGTTTCGTTTGATACCTTGGTAGAGGTTGCCATTAAGCACACATTTGCTTTGTCTTGAGGAGAGTTCTTTTCTTCCTCGGAGTCACTTGCTTCGCTTTCATGCCAAATGCTTGTGTTGGCATACCTTTTTGATGAGTTCTTCTTGTAGGGCTTCTCATAGCGGTTGCTCTTCTTTAAGAATGGATAGTCTCTTCGGACGTGTCCAGTCTTTTTGCAGCCATAGCAGGTTGGCTCTTCTTCATCGTCTTCTTGTGGCTCCTTCTTTCTTTGATTGAAGCGAAGGAATTTCTTGAAGTTACGAACCATGAGAGCTTGGTCTTCATCATCTGAGTTATCGTCTTCGGTCTCATCGTGATCAACCTTTCGTTGATGAACTTTGAGTGCGATCTCCCTGGTCTTCGGAGCAGGCTCTTCGAAGTCCTTGAGGTCAAGCTCGTGAGTCATGAGCTTGCCCATCAAGGTCTCCATAGACATAGTTGTGAGATCGTTCCCTTCTATGATGGCTGTCACCTTAGGGTTCCAAATCTTTGGTAACCCTCTGAGTAGCTTGCGGATCTTCTCATGGTTTGAATACTGCTTACCAATCGAGGATAACGGGTTGATGATGTCGAGGAATCTTGTAAACATTTGAGTGATCGTCTCATTTGGCTTCATCTTGAAGGCTTCATATTCTTGAGTGAGACGGCTTATCTTCGATTCCTTGACTTGAGTGGTTCCTTCATGCGTCACTTCTAGAAGTCTCTATACTTCATGAGCAGTGATGCATGTAGAGACCCTGTTAAACTCGTTCCTGTCTATAGCACAGAATAAAGCATTAATAGCCCTAGCATCTAGACTTGCCTGTTTCTTCTCCTCGACAGAATATTTGTCGTGTGGTTTCTCAATGAGGTCACCATCGACGACTATTCTGGCGGGCTTTTTGTAACCGTCAGTTACGACAGTCCACAGGTCAAAGTCTAGAGACTTCAGATAAAAACTCATCCTTGTTTTCCAATATGTGTAGTTAGTCCCATCAAATAGGGGAGGCCTATGAGTGGACTGACCTTCACCATGATTGGAGATCAAGGATTGTGTGGTTGCCATGGATCAGCTCTTAGGATGTTAGTCCTTATAAAGAGAACAGAGCTCTGATACCAATTGAAGAACAGTTTGGCAACTCTAGAGGGGGGTGAATAGAGTTTATATAGAAAAATAGCCAATTAAAAATAACTCTTTCACCAACAATAAATAATCAGAGTAAAGTGCGGAAAATAAATGAAGAGCAGAAGAGCATACGCAAACACAGCGATTTTAACCTGGTTTCCCTCGTGGAGGACTAGTCCAGGCTTGAGAACTCTAGCTCAGGATTAAATCCACTATTTGTGAAATAGTAGCTTACAACCCGTGCCTTTACTTCAGAAGAGCACGTCAACTTCTTACAGAGAATCGCAGTGGCGATTGCTTGGAATTGTCCAAGCGACTTCTTCACTCTTGCACAAGAATCCTAACTGAGAGATGCTGAGCACTCGAGACTTAGGAGGCTTGTGGCTAGTAGATAGGAAGGGTATGGCTTATTGAGCTTGTAGGAGAGAAGAGAAGAGAAGATTGAGTAATTTAAAAAGAGAGAATTCATGCCCTATTTATAGTGTTTTTAGAGGCAGAATTCGGCCAGAATTCGGGTAGGAAAATTCAAAAATTTGGCCGTTGGACAGCTAGCAACCAGCTAACCCTAAAATTAGGGTTCCTGATTTCTAGGGGACAGAGTTCGGCCCGAACTCTGTGTGGAGGCAGAGTTCGGCCCGAACTCTGTCTCCAGAGCACAGAGTGGTTCTAAGTGGGACTTGTGGGCAATTTTTGTTTTGGTGGAGCTTGGGATTTTGGGTAGGCTTATAGACTAAGTTCCAAGAGCTCAGCATAACTCAGAGTACATACTTCTAGACTCAATAAAATATAAAAGTACAGACTCGAAAATACACTGAGAGTCGGAAACTGAGCTGTTGTCTGTCCTGAACTGAATGCAGACGTCGTGTGTCGTATTGAATTTATACAGATATTATTTAGTCAATGTAGTCAATATTTGGTTGACTGTGACTTTGTGTCAACACAAACATGGGGCTTTATCTATACGGCTCGGGCATAAAACAGTCATACGGCTCACACAGCATATGCGGCTCACACAGCATATGCGGCTATGCCATCAAGATTGGAGAAGGGGCTTGTGCATAAATATGCAACAGAGCCATGAGTACTAAAGATCTAAAAGCGACCCTTACCCTCAAAAGCAGGACGAACGTCAGAGGGCACTTCGGGTGCGTCAGGTTCGACGGCTGACGAGGACGTCACCCTCTTACCCTTCGCGACGGCAGAAATGGCTTTAGAAGACTTAGGAGCCATTGCTTCGACAATGAAGATCGGAAGGAGAAGACAGGAAAAAGAGTGAACGAAAGAGAAGATAAAGAAGTCCCTCCGGCTAAAGTTACCCGTATTTATAAACAGAGATGGAGCGTTTCGATTCCCGTGCATACACATAAATCGACCCTTCGGTTATCAAAATAAGCCGTCGAAAATGAAGGCTAAGCTCCTCGGATCCTGTACCAAAAAGCGCCCTTTAAAGATCGACAACACTTAAGTGCTAAAGATTGCCATACGTGGCAAATGATGACGTGGCTAGAGGCCATGCGGTTGAAAGTCTCCAGTGGCTGAATCACCTATGCGACTGAATAATTCATGCGGCAGAACTTTCCATGCGGCCAAGATATCCATGCACGGCCAGAAGAATATCCAGCCATGCTTCTTATTCAAAGTATTTTAATTCTGCAAATTGAAAACTTTGAAGGGGGTCCTGTAGAAGCATGGAAAATACTAGAGAAAGACCCATGCGGCTCAGAAAACGCATGCGGCTCAGGGAGTCATGCGGCATAAGGAGCTATGCGGCCGGAAGCATTCCATACGGCTCAGAAGACATATGGCGTGACAGTGCTCCCCTCCGATCCATGCTGCATTAATTGCTTTGACGGCTGACCCCTCTGAAAAGTTGACAGACCTGACCCCAAAGCAGGTAATTATGACTCTGTCATGATGATGAATCTCTAGAGAAGAGAAAGAAATCTCTGACACGATCCCCCGAGAACAACAAAATGCCACGTGGCCCTGCCACGTGGGTGTGCTTATGCGGCTCGAAGTAAAGACTTCCCATGCGGTTCAGAGTGAAGCTGTCCCATGCGGCTCAAGTGGAATCACCCCTATGCGGCTCAAGAAGATCACGCCCATGCAGCTCAAGCAGACACACCATTATGCGGTTCATGCGGCTCATCATATGGTTCAGAAGTCTGAAGGAGGGGGCCACTGCCCAGACAGCCCTGACACGTATCCCAAGTCTTATGCGGCCCAAATTTCATGTGGCCCAAATCTCATACGGCCCAATCTACATGCGGTTCCAGTCTCACCATTGGCTCTCAGGACACGTGTCCTCAGCCGATCAATCTTCCAGATTTATGGCAATCCAAGATCGGGTCAAATCCCAATGATCTGGGGCACGTAGCAGGAGAATAAATTTGATTTATTCGCAGATATTAGAGAATCATTATAAGAAAGATTTATGCCAATCAGCATTAATTGCTAATGGGGATTTGGTGTAATCTACCCTTAATGGTTCTGATTCGTCACAATCAGAAACGAACGGCCTGGATTGATCAATCCCCAGGCCGCCGCCATCTCCAAGAGCTAATCATTGGCAACCCTAGTGATCACATTCCACTATTATAAATAGCAAGGTGCCATTCCCTTGTAGCATATAGAGAGATATACAACAAAAAAAAACCAGAGAAGAATACGTATACACAGAGAGACTTCCCCCATAGTCAGAGAGAGAATATACACAGAGAGAGAGAAGCCAGAAGAGCAATCAGAGAGAGAGCAAGAAGGCATTTCTTCGTCAACGACCAAGCAGATCTTCCTCGAGCCAAGGCTGCGTACCGATCATCCAAGGAGTAAGGCAGAGTGGCCGTCACTTTTCCGAGCCTCTATCGTCACCCCCAGAATCTAAAATAAACAATCGTACTTAGACTGCTGTACCTAGGTTTTCGTCCCTAGGCTTTCTTTGTACGAGCGAGTTTGTATTGTGAGTCTAAGTTCAGTCCTCCGATAATTGTTCTGTACTTTTACAATCAATGGCAAACACCAGTATTGTCTTGCATCATGTCTAGGACAGGGCCCCTGAGTACCACGGTCAGGGGTACCTACTGAATTCAACTAAGGCTAATAACTAGAATAATCCAGTAGTCATAAAGGGATTTCCCAGCTACAGGCAATCCCGTTATCTGGGCGCGCTTGAGGACTTATAGCCTGCCGACGAGTAGGGCACATTTCCAGCACACTGCTATGTGTTGCACCCTTCATGAACAAGATATTTGACCTGGATAACCTGGATGGTCTGCAGGGCTTGTGGCTGTTGGAATAATCTTATTGCATCTTGTTAGTAACTAGGCCTGTGATAACCCTAGTTAGTTAAAGTATAAAGCCATACTTATTGCATGGCCGTGATTGATTGGATGGAATCTAACTCGGTCTAGTCTTGTCCTGATCTTGTACAAGATTGTTACATGACCTGAACGCTTGTGTTTTATCTTATCGATAAATAGTGGAAAACCAAGTTTCGTTCAAATAAAAGGTTATAACTCCGGTCCTTGTTTGGTTTAAGGGTTGTAACCTGGCTATCTGAATAGTTTTATGGTTATCTTATCGTATATTATCATGATTTCTATATCTCTAGTTTTATTATATTTTATGTTCTGTGCTAAATGCTGGTTTTAGTTCTTAAGTGAAGCCTCCTTTGTGGCACTTGCTCTTTCTGGGATCTGACCCAGCTGGTTTTGTATGGCCAGATACCGGAGCAGCTCCAGAGAATCTACCAACCTTTCAGTCCGATGGTGACCACCAGGCGGGTGAGCACCCTGAATTTCGGGTTGATTTTTTTTATTATTTTATTTAATTTTCTGCTTGATTGGTTTCGATAAATAATTTATTCTGTTATTTTTCCTTAAGTGTGCTTTTCCATGCCTTTGATATTTGGAGTGTCAGGGATGTTCAACTCTGGAAATCTTCTTCACGAGTTTTGGAGTGGACAGGATTACCTTCATGACGGTATATGGTGTCCCACTCAAACTTGTTCCCTTGTGCTCTTTTTGCTTCGCAGAACTTCGGGTCGATTTAGACCATTTGATTATTAATTGATTTTTCCACTCTTTTTCTTGATTATTTTTAGCACGTTACCGTGACTTTTCATTTGGGAGCACAAGACCAGTCAGTTTCTTGAAACCAACTCATCATGCATGATCTACTCGAGATGCTCTTCACCCATGACCTTCGTGTCCCACTAAGACACACCATTTTGTGCTCCATTTGCTTCACACAACTTTCCTGACACATGACCCGATTTTATTTTACCCCACGGTGTCACATTCCAATATTGATTTTAATCCCTAGGAATGATATTCCCTACATATTAATCCTAGCCACTTGATCCTCTTAATAAATCCTAGACATTCAATTCCTACATGACAATTTTTCCCACCCTCTCATTCATGGCCGGCCCTAAAAATGAGGGTTCACTTTTTCTCTCTCTTTATTATTCAACTCATCTCTCTCTCTCCCTTCTTAAATTTTTTTTACCAACAGCAGCTCCCTCATTCCCCGAGCACCACTACACCGAGCACCCTCCTCCTGGCCCAGCTTCGTCGCCGGCCACCGGCCTCCGCCGCCGTCGGCCTTCCCCACAGCGACATCTCCTTCTCCTCCTTCTTCCTCCTCCTCTTCTTTAGATCACCATCACCACCACTACGCCATGGCCACCACCACCATCAATATCTCGACCACCACCGTGCACTACCCCATCCGTCGTACTGTGCAGCCCCCGCCGTCGCCGGCCTAGCCGAGCACGGCCACGCCGTTGCAGCAGTATCGTGCCACCAGCGTGCACAGCCGTACAAATCCGTACGCGTGCAGGCGCCACCGCCGGCGCCACCACCGCCGTGGTCGGCGTAGCCGACCCCCACATGGCCGGGTGCACCCTAGGCTGTCCTCCCCTGACGGCCACCGTCTTTCGGGATGCACTGTCGAGGCGATTCGTGCGTTTTGTACGACGTCCCGTCGTGACGAGCTCGGGAACGAGGCTGGAATTGCGTTCCGTCGTAGCAACTTCGTGTACGTTTTCCCGGAAATCCGACCGTTGGATCGGCGATTTCTTCACTCCGTCACAATCTCGATATAACCACCTTCACTCCTATCAATTTTCGTCCGTTAATTTTATCGTTTGATACATCAAAACCGGCCACCAAGTTGACCGTTTAAATTGTATTAATTTTGGACAGTTTCGCGGGGCCAACTTCGTCAGCTTGTATCTCCTCCACCGCAGCTCCTTTTGGTGTGCTACCAGTTCCTGTGCGAAGCTGGTATAACCCTCTTACTACCCCTCCAATTTCGTTTCATTGTGAGCTTATTTGATTGGTTGGATTCGACGCCAAAGTTGGCCGTCCGAATTCATAATTTCCAACTTGTAAAATTCTATTTTTGAACACGGGGTTCCAGATTTCATTTCTGACACCACCATTAGACTTGTAGTGTCGTTCTGGCATGTTTTCATATAAAATTTGTTAGATTTGGAGAACGTGGGCCCTGGCACATTTTTCGGTGCAAAGTGGGTCCCACATTCTGGGTCAACGGGACTTTTTGATGCCGGCTCATCGGAATCCAATTCCGGATATACCGTTGAGTTCGTATCGTCATTCTGGACTCGTTGACATATAATTTGCTAGGCTTTGGTGGACATTGGATCGGACACGCATTTCGGTGTAAGTCGGATACCAATATCCAGGCCAACGGATCATTTTGAGATCGGCTCATCGGAATCCAATTCCGGATATACCGTTGAGTTCGTATCGTCATTCTGGACACATTGACATGTAGTTTGCTGAGTTTTGAGAACATTGGCTCCGACACACATTTTCGTGCAAACCGGAATCCCAATGTTCTGGTCAACGGACCAAATTGAGATCGGGTCAACGGAATCCAATTCTGGAGATACCGTTGGGTTCGTATCGTCATTCTAGTTTCATGGACATATAATTTGTTATATTTTGTAGACTTGTTTTCTTTCACATTTTTTGGTGCAAAACGGCTCCGACACGGACACCGTTTTGACCCAAAATTACCTTTTTGCCCTGGTGTCGAAATTGGACCGATGGGTAGGCTATCCTAGCTAATTTGACCATTCTGGACACGTTGGCGATGTTTATTTCATCGTCCAACAATGTTTGTTGATAATTTCTCTGAGTTTAACCTTTTTATAATTAATTAATAATTAATTGTTATAATGTTCATATTTCGGGATTAGTACAACGAAACTGAGATCAGTCAATTCCAGTGATCTCACATCGCTGAAATTGATAAGATGAACACGTGGATCACTATAATAAGATTATCAACCTTACTATTGATCTTCTTATCTCGATCTGCGTATCATAAGTTTCGACGTAAGAATAACGAAGTACACTTTATATCTTTAATAATTAGACTAGATTTACCCTGTTTGACCAGAGTTGACCAGTTGACCCAAAGTCAACTGTAAGTCAACACTTGACCTAGTTTGACTAAATTATTGACCGGAGTTGACCTAGAGTTAATTTGACTTAGAAGAACCTAGAATAAAATAGATTGCCTGTAGAGATTCTTTTATTACAACTTGAACACCTTGTAACCTGTGTTGTTTTAAATAGGACTCTGTGGCTTCAGTCGGACCCCCTATACTTATCAGCTGTTCAGGTTATCAGGCGAGTACATTCTCTGATCATTTTATATCCTGCTTAGAATTATTTCCTGCATTAAATTACTTTACTTGTACTGTCACGTTGGTCACACGGATTGATACTATATGGATCCCTTCTTGAGATATTATCCTTAGGAAGCATCGGATACTACATGTTCTGTGCGTTTCACTTACATGGCGTATCACTATGCTTCATTGGTTCTTCGATCACTTGTGACATATACTCTTATGATCACAGAGTCTTCCTGGAATCCTTATCCCATTTATTGGGTCTCCTAGAATCCCCATTTATGGGACATCCATGTATCACCTTTCGGGGGCCTGTGTATGGAATCATAACATAACCTGGTTGGATCCTTGTGTATTGATTGGGGGTACGGGGGAGTAGAAGTGGACATGTGAATAATACACCAGTAGTGTAGCATCAGAATCATTCTATAGTGTAGCATCAGAATCATCCCATGCCATTTACATGTCCATGTTGTACTCTGACTCACTAGTCACTGCTAGTTCTCTATGTATAGTAGATATTTCTATTACAGTTCTCTCTCTGTTTACATACTGCATTTCTTTCAGTACCTGTATCTTACTTTACTGCATGATTATATTTTCTAACCTGCTATGATCTGTTGAGATGTACTGTACTCCCTCCAGTCCTGACTGGACCTGTTGATAAATTTTACAGATAGCCTGGAGGTTGCCTGCTAGCCTAGAGGAGACACAGTAGAGGTTGTTTAGATAGTTATTTCATTTTGTCTGGAGTTGTATTTACTTTGTGGATTACTGTATTTGAGTTTTAAAATGTATTTCTGGGTTTATGTATCTTAGACACTTAGACTTCTATCTCCTGTATCTCTTTTGGATTTCATGTTTTACCTATCTTTATCATGCTCTACCTTAGATGTGATTGAGACTGTATCTACTATGCCACCCCCATTCGGGGAGTATAGACTGCTTAGCATTATATTGTTAGATGATGTGACCTAGGACAACGTTCTACCGTCGACACTGCGGCGTAGGCTGGGCGTTGTTACGTTCTCGTACCCTAACAGTGGGTGCGGGTCGTGACACGTTTTTAGTGGTGGCCCATGCAGGTCGAGTTTATATAGTGGTATTCGAACTAGAGTACCACTACAGCCTGCAGTAGGAATATGATATATTTTTGAAGATACTTAATCACAATTAGGATCCCTTGAGAGATTCCTGGGACGACCCTTGAGAATCTTGTTTAACTCCGATTTGAAAACTCTTTTTCCTTGATTTGATTTATCTTTACTTTCTGTTGTTGAATTTGATTTTGATGTATTATTATTGAATTTGAGTTTGTATTTATTGATTTTAATGAAGATTGTGGAATTTTGAATCTTGATGTTAGCTGTAGCATCCGAGTTTGTAGTTATATGATTTGAAGGATTTTGTTCATTTTTGAATTTTGATGTTCGTTGATAAATTTGATTTTTTTTTTGGTATTCATTGTTGATTTAATTTAAGTTTTGGCAAGATGAAATTATATGGGCTAGGTCATCTAAGTTATGGAAATCTTGTCTTCTATAGTCACATTAGCCAGCATGGTGAGGACATATAGTCTGACTTTGGATATATTTCTCGGGTGTAGAAATTTAAGGTTTTCGCAGCCAAGCTAGCGGCATCGCGAAAATGTTAAATGCCATGATTCTAGAGGTATGTGCATAAGTCAAGGACTCTGTGATTATCGTAGCCTTGCTTACTAGTATGACGAGGATTTAGAGTACCATGATTTTGGATAGACGCATATGATTATCAGATTGTACTTTAAATATTTTGAACATGTTTTCTCTACTTTTGTTTCAGTCATTCAAAAAAAAGAATTATTATTTGTTTGTTTTGTTCAATTTCTTATTATTTAACTTAGGAGTAGGTTTAGATGTTTTTATATATAAACCTTTGTGTAACTTCTTGCTATAGTTCTTCATAATACAAGGAATCAATGATTTTGTTAGACCTTATCTTGGATTTGATATTTTAGCTCTGGGTTTCAAAATGGTTTCTTCTTTAAACAAATAAGCAAACAGATTTTATTGTTAATTCTTTCTTGCTATTATTCTTGTATTAGATAATAATAATAATAAATTAAACTGTCTTGGTTACATCAATCACCTACTTTGCAATTTTGGTAGGAATCTAAATGTTGGTCTTGATGTAGAATTTAATTTTTATATTGGGACATGAGAATATATATATGAATATATATAGCAGACACTTTCCTGACACTTATGCATGCTACACTTGATTTCCACCTATCTGAATACATATTAATATGTCGTTAATGTTTAAATTTTCAAAATCCTAATATTTCTGGTTCTCTGCTTTTTCCAGTTTAAATTCGTAATTTTAAATATAAATTTCATGTTATTAGTCTTGTCTACATCACTGCACATGTATGTTATACATAGGGTTTCAATTCAAAATTTTTTTTGGTTGAGTTTTGTGTTTGAATTTGTCCAATCTGAGACTGTGTGCATATTAACCCTTAATACTGAATTCCAAATGTTTAGTTCAAATTGCTGTTTTATTTTTCTTAAATGTAATATTTTCAGCTATATACATTGTGGTATGTAGGGATATAAATTTAGGTTTCAGATTCTTACATGTTAGGTTGTGATAAACATTGAGTTGGTTTTGATGTGCAAATTCTCCAAAATCCTGAAAACTGAATACATGTTAACATTTTTACATTGATTTCCATGTTTAGTTTAATTTCAGATTTAACATGTAATATTGAATTGTATGCGTAGATAAATGTATGGATTGTATGTTAGGGTTTTATTTCTATCATGTTAGGATGTATTGGGAGCATTGAGATTAGTTGTGATGTTTCAAACTCCTAAATTTTGAAATTGCATTATGTTAATATTACACTGGTTTAAATGTTAGCTTATTTTCAGATTTTGTGTGTAAATGCTGAACAAAAACTGGGTTTAACCTTTCAATACTAAGCTATAACCCTGTACAAGGACACACACACACCCTAACTTAGTATACCCTGTCATGTAACCTAACCTTTCCTCTCTATGTTATGATCATGTACCTGTATAGATATATATATAGAGTTTATGCATACATGTTATAACGTATATAGATACATAACTAAATCTCTACCTCCTTACAGATGTATATGGTTAGCCATGCATGTTATGAGTAAATAGGTTGTGTATTGTAGATTGTTTAACCAATATGCCATGAGTAGTGTAACTGGATAACTATTGTTTGAAACCCAAATCCTCATATACAATTTCATGTATATTTCACCTACACACATGCCTACTATATAACCATATGAACATGTCCCCATACACATAATGCTAGTTTTCCCCCTCTAACGCTCTCTATATATATTGTGATTGGATTTCAATGCAAGTGATTTTTAATTCCTTAATTTTTGAATTTGATTTTTCTGTACCCTTTATAGATAATTGGTAGTTGCCTTTATTTTATTTTGATAAGTACCAGTTTTCATATAGGATGGTAGACCGCCTTACAGTTTGATGATTTGTTATTTCTATAACTTTTCTAGTTTAGCACCCTGGATTGCTTGTGTGTTTTGATACCAAGTTGACCGTTTTGGTTAGCATGACTAGTATACCTAGATGAGACTTTCACTACCACCGTATGCCATGACCCTGTATGCCGTTCTTTTTTTGATGGTATGATTTGTTTAAGTTCTGGGACCTTGATTGTGGGGGTTTGACCTAGAAGGAGTATGAACAATTTTAATTTCGAGGACGAAATTTTTATAAGGTGGGTAGGATGTGAGCACCCTGAATTTCGGGTTGATTTTTTTATTATTATTTTATTTAATTTTTGGCTTGATTGGTTTCGATAAATAATTTATTCTGTTATTTTTCCTTAAGTGTGCTTTTCCATGCCTTTGATATTTGGAGTGTCAGGGATGTTCAACTCTGGAAATCTTCTTCACGAGTTTTGGAGTGGACATGATTACCTTCATGACGGTATATGGTGTCCCACTCAAACTTGTTCCCTTGTGCTCTTTTTGCTTCGCAGAACTTTGGGTCGATTTAGACTATTTGATTATTAATTGATTTTCCCACTCTTTTCCTTGATCATTTTTAGCATGTTACCGTGACTTTTCATTTGGGAGCACAAGACCAGTCAGTTTCTTGAAACCAACTCATCATGCATGATCTACTCGAGACGCTCTTCACCTATGACCTTCGTGTCCCACTCAGACACACCATTTAGTGCTCCATTTGCTTCACACAACTTTTCTGACACGTGACCCGATTTTATTTCACCCCACGGTGTCACATTCATTTTCTAACTTGATTTGTGGGTACCCTGTCGACCAAAACCTGTCAGCCCCAATTATGGACATGGCCCACTTTGAGCCTACTATCCGCATGACACTTGTGTCCCATTTATTGGAATCCCCATGTGCTACTTATTTACCCATGATCATCGATACATAATTTTTAATTCGATTCTTGCATAATGTCTGATTTTGACCCAATCCGACTCCACCGAGTCCAGCCCAGCTTCGTGCTACCCTACATCATGACACCCTCAGCCTCATTATCCTTGAAAAATATCAAGTACCCTATTTTACCTATTTCCAATATTTAATGGAAATTCCAATATTGATTTTAATCCCTAGGAATAATATTCCCTATATATTAATCCTAGCCACTTGATCCTCTTAATAAATCCTAGACATTCAATTCCTACATGACAATTTTTCCCACCCTCTCATTCATGGCCGGCCCTAAAATTGAGGGTTCACTTTTTCTCTCTCTTCCTCTCTCATTATTATTCAACTCATCTCTCTCTCTTCCTTCTTAAAATTTTTTCACCAACAGCAGCTCCCTCATTCCCCGACCACCACTACACCGAGCACCCTCCTCCTGGCCCAGCCTCGCCGCCGGCCACCGGCCTCCGTCGCCGTCGGCTTCCCCCACAGTGACATCTCCTTCTCCTCCTTCTTCCTCCTCCTCTTCTTTAGATCACCATCACCACCACTACGCCATGGCCACCACCACCATCAACATCTCGACCACCACCATGCACCACCCCGTCCGTCGTGCTGTGCAGCCCCTGCCGTCATCGGCCTGGCCTAGCATGGCCGCGCCGTCGCAGCAGCACCGCGCCACCAGCGTGCACAGCCGTGCAAATCCGCGCGCGTGCAGGCGCCACCGTCGGCGCCACCGCCGCCGTGGTCGACGTGGCCGACCCCCACATGGCCGAGCGTACCCTAGGCTGTCCTCCCCTGACGGCCACCGTCCTCCGGGATGCGCCGTCGAGGCGATTCATGCGTTTTGCACGACGTTCCGTCGTGACGAGCACGGAAACGGGCTGGAATCGCGTTCCGTCGTAGCAACTTTGCACACGTTTTCCCGGAAATTCGACCGTTGGATCGGCGATTTCTTCGCTCCATCACAATCTCGGTATATCCACCTTCACTCCTGTCAATTTTCGTTCATTAATTTTATCGTTTGATACATCAAAATCGGCCACCAAGTTGACCGTTTAAATTGTATTAATTTTGGACAGTTTCGCGGGGCCAACTTCGTCAGCTTGTATCTCCTCCACCGCAGATCCTTTTGGCATGCTACCAGTTCCTGTGCGAAGCTGGTATAACCCTCTTACTACCCCTCCAGTTTTGTTTCATTGTGAGCTTGTTTGATTGGTTGGATTCGACGCCAAAGTTGGCCGTCCGAATTCGTAATTTCCAACTTGTAAAATTCCATTTTTGAACATGGGACTCCAGATTTCATTTCTGACACCACTATTAGACTTGTGGCATCATTCTGGCATATTTTCATATAAAATTTGTTAGATTTGGAGAACGTGGGCCCTGGCATGTTTTTCGGTGCAAAGTGGGTCCTACATTCTGGGTCAACGGGACTTTTTGACGCCGGCTCATCGGAATCCAATTCCGGATATACCGTTGAGTTCATATCGTCATTCTGGACTCATTGACATATAATTTGCTAGGTTTTGCTGGACATTGGATCGGACACGTATTTCGGTGCAAGTCGGATACCAATATCCAGGCCAATGGGTTATTTTGAGATCGGCTCATCGGAATCCAATTTCGGATATACCGTTGAGTTCATATCGTCATTCTGGACTCGTTGACATGTAGTTTGCTGAGTTTTGAGAACATTGGCTCCGGTACACATTTCCGTGCAAACCGGAATCCCAATGTTCTGGTCAACGGACCAAATTGAGATCGGGTCAACGAAATCCAATTCTGGAGATACCGTTGGGTTCGTATCGTCATTCTGGTTTCGTGGACATATAATTTGTTATATTTTGTAGACTTGTTTTCTTGCACGTTTTTTGGTGCAAAACGGCTCCGACACGGACACCGTTTTGACCCGAAATTACCTTTTTGCCTTTGTGTCCAAATTGGACCGATGGGTAGGCTATCCTAGCTAATTTGACCATTCTGGACACGTTGGCGATGTTTATTTCATCGTCCAATAATGTTTGTTGATAATTTCTCTGAGTTTAACCTTTTTATAATTAATTAATAATTAATTCTTATAATGTTCGTATTTCGGGATTAGTACAACGAAACTGAGATCAGTCAATTCCAGTGATCTCACATCGCTGAAATTGACAAGATGAACACGTGGATCACTATAATAAGATTATCAACCTTACCATTGATCTTCTTATCTCGATCTGCGTGTCGTAAGTTTCGACGTACGAATAACGAAGTACACTTTATATCTTTAATAATTAGACTAGATTTACCCTGTTTGACCAGAGTTGACCAGTTGACCCAAAGTCAACTATAAGTCAACACTTGACCTAGTTTGACTAAATTATTGACCGAAGTTGACCTAGAGTTAATTTGACTTAGAAGAACCTAGAATAAAATAGATTGCCTGTAGAGATTCTTTTATTACAACTTGAACACCTTGTAACCTGTGTTGTTTTAAATAGGACTCTGTGGCTTCAGTCGGACCCCCTATACTTATCAGCTATTCAGGTTATTAGGCGAGTACATTCTCTGATCATTTCATATCCTGCTTAGAATTATTTCCTGCATTAAATTACTTTACTTGTACTGTCACGTTGGTCACACGGATTGGTACTATATGGATCCCTTCTTGAGATGTTATCCTTAGGGAGCATCGGGTACTACATGTTCTGTACGTTTCACTTACATTGCATATCACTATGCTTCATTGGTTCTTCGATCACTTGTGACATATACTCTTATGATCACAGAGTCTTCCTGGAATCCTTATCCCGTTTATTGGGTCTCCTAGAATCCTCATTTATGGGACATCCATGTATCACCCTTCGGGGGCCTGTGCATGGAATCATAACATAACCTGGTTGGATCCTTGTATATTGATTGGGGGTACGGGAGAGTAGAAGTGGACATGTGAATAATACACCAGTAGTGTAGCATCAGAATCATTCCATAGTGTAGCATCAGAATCATTCCATAGTGTAGCATCAGAATCATCCCATGCCATTTACATGTCCATGTTGTACTCTGACTCACTAGTCACTGCTAGTTCTCTATGTATAGTAGATATTTCTATTACAGTTCTCTCTCTGTTTATATACTGCATTTCTTTCAGTACCTGTATCTTACTTTACTGCATGATTATATTTTCTAATCTGCTATGATCTGTTGAGATGTACTGTACTCGCTCCAGTCCTGACTGGACCTGTTGATAAATTTTACAGATAGCCTGGAGGTTGCCTGCTAGCCTAGAGGAGACACAGTAGAGGTTGTTTAGATAGTTATTTCATTTTGTCTGGAGTTGTATTTACTTTGTGGATTACTGTATTTGAGTTTTGAGATGTATTTCTGGGTTTATGTATCTTAGACACTTAGACTTCTATCTCCTGTATCTTTTTTGGATTTCATGTTTTACCTATCTTTATCATGCTCTACCTTAGATATGATTGAGACTATATCTGCTATGTCACCCCCATTCGGGGAGTATAAACTGCTTAGCATTATATTGTTAGATGATGTGACCTAGGACAACGTTCTACCGCCGACACTGCGGCGTAGGCTGGGCGTTGTTACGTTCTCGTACCCTAACAGTGGGTACGGGTCGTGACAAGGCGTAATCCGGATAACGAGTGGGTTTCCCTTTTGTTCTCCCACTTTATTGTAAAAATATTCTTTTGAGGTGTTTAGCCGGCGATCACGTGTTAGCTCGTATTGCACTTTACTTATTGTCTGCCTACGGGCTGTAACATGATTGACAAATCCTAGGGTTGATCATGTGTGACTGAACTCTTGCTAGTTTTTATATTTTGTAATGACTAGCTTCATGATCATCCAAATATGTAATGTATGGGATGCCTTACTATTGTATATTTGGTGCTCTGACATCTTGTAGCTGTTACTACTTGCTTGAGATTGAGACAATAGGCTTGTTCATGACCATAAGAGACTGATGGCTTGTAGTTAAACCCTCATGTATCTAGACAGCCGTGACCGTATAGCGAGATGGATTGTACTTCAATATACGTAGCTGGCTATGTATGCCCCCGCTCTCCAGTATTCTGGTTCTGGGGCGTTACATGGTTTAAGTGGTGTCCCATACAGGTCTTGTAAATCAAGATATGTGAGGGTTTACCGAATAGATGTCTCAATCAGTACTCGCCTTTGATCTCTGCTCGTATCCTCTAAATTCCTGAATTCTTGACCTGATCACATGCTTGTATCTTTGATCTATCCTGGTCCTTCTTTATTGTTTCTTATGTCGTCTTCTTCAGCAACATTGTTCCTGGTCCTACCGATCGGCAAGGCGGAGTACCTCCCGTGGACCCGCAGCAACCTGGAGATCAATTCCAGCATTTCGGAGTAGCCTCCAGAGTCATGCCTACTGGGGGTCAAGAGCCACCCGTCCAGCCAGTCCAGCCTGTAGAGCCTGATGATGGCACCTTGGTGGGTCTCATCAGGACATTGCTAGCTTCTCAGGACCGTCGAGGAGATACCTTGCACCAGGCAGTAACTGATGCTCTGACCAGAGGAGGTAATCAAGGTAACAGTACGGCCAACAGTTTCAAGCGCTTGAACCCTCCCTTCTTCGGTGGTAGCGAAGATGCTATTGTCGCGGATGCATGGCTTCAGAACACAAAGGTGATTCTAAAAGCAACCAGGACTCCAGAAGACGAGAAGGTGGCCGTAGTGCACCTGCAGTTATTGGATCTTGCCCGTAGCTGGTGGGCGGCACGTGCCATTGGATTAGTGGCACCTATTGCCTGGACAGTATTCAGAGAAAGATTCTAGACCAAGTACTTCGATGATGTAGCTCGGTACGATCTACAGATGAGGTTCACCAATCTGAAGCAGATGGGCAGGACGGTCGACGAATATGCGGCCGATTTTTTGAGACTTAGTCGGTTTGCTCCCACCTTGGTAGCGACCGAGTTCGATAGAGCCCAACGATTCCAGCAGGGGCTCCATCTAGAGATTTTATTGGCGGTAGAGTAGTTTGAGCATCAGACTTTTGATACAGTATTGAGAGCAGCCAGGAGGCACGAGTATACCTTCCAGAGGATCGTGGACATGACAGGAGGTCGGAAGCGATCTCATGGCCAGATGAATCAGCCTTCAGCACCAACCCCGGCAGCTAGGGCTTTGACCATTGGAGCTCCGAGGCGGGCGGCCTCAGTGACGTCAGTTCAATATTCGACCCCGACGTACCCTCAACAGCAGAAGCAGAAGCACTCTTCCGCAGTGGGATGTTCACATTGTGGGAAGCCAGGACATGTGGTAGCAGAGTGCCGTAGGGCGCAAGAATTGTGCCTGCTTGTGGGGCAGGTACTATTCTCGTCAAATCCTTCCCAGCAGGTACTATTCTCGTCAACTCCTTCCCAGCATCCGCTTTATTTGATTCTGGTGCATCGCATTCATTTATGTCTGTACGATTCACGACACGGATAGGACTGGAGCCCAAGTCATTATCAGTAAGGCTCAATATACTTACTGGTAACGGTCTTGTGGTAGTAGATAGAGTATTTTCCCCATGTCGGATCGTAGTTAGCGGTAGAGAGTTTTCCGCTAGATTGATAGAGTTCCCGATGGCCGACTATGATGTGGTCTTAGGGATGGATTGGTTGAGGAACCAGTATGCTAGAATAGACTGCTATATTGGCAGAGTTATTTTTAGCATTCCAGACGAGCCAGAATTTTCCTTTTCCCGAGGCGAAGTTGAACCTTCTCCTCCAGTATTGCGGATGGCAGTAGCAGCAGTGCAGTTACCCCGGATAGTCGAGGAGTTTTCAGATGTTTTTCTAGAAGAGCTTCCAGGAATGCTGCTAGAGCGAGAGATCGAATTTACTATAGACTTGATCCCAGGGATAGCCCCAGTGTTAGAGAGAGTCTACAGGATGGCGTCGTCAGAGTTAGAGATATTGTACAAGATGATTGAAGAAATCAGGACCAAGGGATTTATTCGTACAAGTGGATTGCCTTGGAGAGCCCCGATGCTTCTTGTGAAAAAGAAGGATGGTACGTCCAGGTTATGTGTAGATTATCGTACCTTGAACTCAGTAACAATTAAGAACAGATACCCTCTCCCGAGGATAGATGACTTGTTTGATCAACTCAAAGGGGCAACAGTATTCTCGAAGATTGACTTACGGTCAGGATATCATCAGATCAGAGTCAGAGAGCAGGATATCCCGAAGACAGCTTTCAGATCTAGATATGGGCATTGGGAGTTCCTTGTTATGCCATTTGGAGGAACTAATGCGCCGACTGTATTTATGGACCTCATGAATCGCATTTTTATGCCTTATTTGGATTAGTTCGTAATTATGTTCATAAAC
Organism: Iris pallida; assembly: GCA_029216955.1. Classification (NCBI taxonomy): domain Eukaryota; kingdom Viridiplantae; phylum Streptophyta; class Magnoliopsida; order Asparagales; family Iridaceae; genus Iris; species Iris pallida. The sequence continues at coordinate 34,103,724 of JANAVB010015600.1, forward strand.
GACATCCTGGTCTACAGCAAGAGTGAAGCGGAGCATGAGCAGCATCTCAGAGTTGTCCTCCAGATTCTCAAAGAGCATCAGTTGTATGCCAAGTTTAGTAAATACGAGTTCTGGCTCGATCGCATTTCGTACTTGGGTCATATCATCACCAGAGGAGGAGTAAAAGTGGATCCCCAAAAGATCGTGGCTATTGAGACGTGGCCAGTACCTAGCACAGTTGTAGAAGTTCGCAGTTCTCTTAGATTGGCCGGCTATTACCGACAATTTGTTTCAGACTTTGCTCGAATTTTAGCGCCATTGACCTAGTTAACCCGCAAGGATGTGCAGTTTACTTGGACAACAGAGTGTCAGGATTCTTTTGAGAAGTTGAAGCGAGGTTTGATAACGGCACCTGTAGAAGCATGGAATTTCACAACAAGAAAGCCCATGTGCCAGACACTACATGCGCTAGAACTCAGACGAAGAACTTCACAGCAAAGTCAATAAGTATAGACATTTGAAGAAGGACTTTTTATTTATATATAAAAGTCTATTACATGTCTAGAAAAGGTTGTACAAAGGAGAATTTCTACAAAGGAAAGAGCCTAAGTCTACAGCCAGCGGCCACCATGCGCCTTCAGATAAGCGCAGCGGCCACCATGCGTCTCCAGATAGGCGCAGCATCACTATGCGCCACCAGTGAGGCGCAGCAGATATCATGCGCCTCCATCCAGGCGCATCCTATCATCTCTTCAGCAGCTCAGTTATGTGCATCCCTTCAGCCAAATTTTTCCAGCCAGGCTCACCTGGCCGAGCAGAGCCCAGTTATGTGCCGCTCTTCCAACCAGGCTCGCCCGATAAATGCTTCGACACAAAGCATTTAACCCTCTGGCTGGAACCAAGGAAGAGAAGAGCACCGCAAATGCTGTAGCCAGGGGAGGCTTCGAAAGAGCCTCCAAAGCCGAAGGAAGACCGTGATCGAAACCGCGGCTAAAGGAGCAGCTTTCAACACAATCAAAGTGGGCGACACCCACTTTGAAGGAAGAGAGAGCCTTGCACCGCCATTCCGATCTACGGCTCTTCCGGAATAACGGAGACGAGGCTCGAGCATCCCTATCTTTGGATGCAACAGGCACCTTCCGCCTGCCTCAGAAGCCCTCGACTCCGTCTTTTGGATGTAACAGTCACCTTCAAGTGCATCGAAGACAACACAGCGTCTCATCTTCACCCTCGGGAGCACTTCGTCAACAGAATGCACCCGCATGTTCAAGTTCATGTTGGAAGAACGTGAGGGAATGAGAAGCAAATCTTCTCTCCATGCCACTATTTATAGGCCGGGCAGATCAAACCCACGCGCCAAGTGGATGGCCCTCCGAATTCCGTGCAATGAATTTACATTAAATGGATGAACCGGACGCCTCGAATTCAGCCAAACGGCTATTTATGGCACTCGAAGAGCGAGACAGCCGCATCATTAAAAGACATGTTCGATGCGCCAGCCAAACAGCGCATCACACGGACGCGCCCTTCGGCATCAGGCGTATCATACAGACGCGCCCTACAGTACTCGGCGTATCATAGAGGGTGCGCCCTCACACATCTCCATACCGAGTGGAATGCCAACCGACGCGCCCACTCAGCTGTCCATCGAACGTCACCAACATTAAATGCTGAACTGACAGAGTTGGCAGCACGCCTCCCAAAGTCTGAACAGTTGACAGCTTTATTCAGAAAACGAAGCGTCGGCAACGTCAGCATCATCATGACTTTATTTCGACGGCTACTGCCACGTGGCCACTCCACCATCCGTATGCGCCTCTACGGCCATGCGTCCAAATCAGCATGTGCCTCAAAAGCCATGTGCCTCAGACTGCTCTCTGATCCCGAAAGACAGAAAAAAAGTCGCCTGCATGCGCCTCAAAAGCCATGCGCCCCAAATGGTTTGTAACTCCTAAAGGTTATGAGCCGCAGCCTCCTCCTGCGCCCAATCCAAGGCGCAGCTTACCAGATCACTACTCTCCACCAAATCTGAGATCTTCGAACCATGAGTCGACGACACGTGTCCTTTGACTCAACTCATCCGAGATTTCAGCAACGGAAAGATCTTCTCTCTGTTACGTGCCGGCTCACAACAGCAGTATGAAGAGTTCTCCCTCTCGATCAGGGTGCAGCATCCATGCGCCTCCATCAGCAACCTCTACGTGGCGTCCCCACACCGGCGCATCCTACATGCGCGCATGAGCAGCCAGCCTACAAAACTATAAATAGAAGGATCATCCCCTTCACACACACACACAGAGACTCAGAACACAAGACTCACATCACCAAAGAGGCAGTCCTAGACACTCAACGTCTTCCTCCTCTCAGCAAGCTCCAGCACCCAGAGCAATCAACACCTTCAGAGAACCGATAATCGCCGTCAGCCGGTCAACGGAGTCAACGCATTACCACTCGCTCCATTGGCACTAAGGACCCAGCTTAAACAAAAGTGTACTCCTAGGACTACATCTAAGTCCTATATTGTATCACTGTTCTGTTTGTATTAAGATTTCAATCAAAACAATTTTAATGGCAAACAAGCTGGCGACTCTGCTGGGGACTTCTTTCTCCTCTACCGAGAAAGTCGTGTCACAGGCCGACGACGTGAAGGTGGGCTCCTCCCACAAGACGCTGGTAGTGCGCCTCAATCAACAGGCATACGAGGAGTTTATTTCTGAAGGAAGTGCGAGTCCTTCGAAGCGGCTGTCGAAGCCGAAGAAGACCCGCGCAGTCTGGGTGCGAAAAGTCGACGCCTCGGGCACCACCGTTGAAGGGGATGCGCCCGTCCAGCCTTCCCTTCCTGCTGACGTCCTCAGCAGTCAAGGTGCGCCCGCTGATGCAGCGCATCTCTCGGGGAAGCGTACGGCTGACCACGTTCCCCAGCCATCTTCCTCTCAGGCGAGGAAGATACGTCGACGGAGCAGGGGCGCAGCCAATGCCCTGTGCATCACTTCTGGTGCGCCGCAAAGATCCTCTGTCTTTGACAGACTCACTCGCTGTAATGGCGAAGAGAATTTGGATGCTGAGTACTATGCGCCCCAGCGGGCTGGTACGAAGAAATCCAAGGCGGCACGGGCCATGCACCACAAACGTGCTATGCCAGCAGCCGGCCAGAGGCACGCGCTTACAATTACGCGCGCTGTCGATGGCAAGCTGTACAAGGTTGACTCAAGTGCTTCTGCACCGACAACGAATCGACCTTCAAAGTCCTCATCTCGCTTAGGCGCATTCACTGCGTGCACAACCAAGCCGAGAGAGGCAAATTCAGTGGTCTTGAACTCCCGCGCCTCCTCTGGTTGTGCGTTCGAGGTCCGTTCAAGTCACTTCAAATGCTGTGGTTCCCCCACTACTGATCGTGATGCCTGTTTGGTATTAGATCAGGGGGCACAGCACTCACCCGACCACCCCGGCGCTTGGCCCTGCCATGCGCCTGAGAGGGGTGTGAGGGTAGCACTCTCCTCCAACGACTTGCGCAACGTGATCACTCATAAGCGCTGGTCAGGAGAGTTGACCAACAAGCACGATGCGCCTCTCACGGGGCACACTTGTGCGGTGGTCACCATCAACTGCTGTTGCAAGATGGCAGTACCACCAAAGCAGTCGGTCTTCCAACGGCTACAATCATCGACACCCCTCCGACATCGCCTTGGGACGAAGGTGTCAGCAGAAGAGGAACTAAAGGTTGCTTCATGCAACGTGATCTCTAATTCCTCATCTGTCCGGAAGACGACTGCCAATTCCTCGTCTTCATCCAAAAGCCAGCCGAGGAAAACCAAGGCAGCTGTCTCGACCTCTGGAGTGTTCGAAAGCACTCGGTCGAGGAAGAAGTTCTTGGAGGAAGCTGGGGGTAGCCAGATGTAACACCCAGTTTTCCAGATGAGGGTATTTTTGAAATTTTGTAATTATAATTATTATTTATTGATATTTATTTCATATGGTGATTTTTGGTGATTTTCAATTATTTTTAAACTATTTAAAAACTAGTTTAAGTCATGACTTGTGATTTTGATGTGCTGCTAGTAAAACCTGAGAGACTGCATGACCTAGAGCCTAACCACGTCATTAGGATGATTTAATTGTTATTTTTAGCCTAGGGGTATTTTGGTCATTTTGACTTATTTGATTTATTTGGTGATTTGTTGAATTGGTGAATTTCTGGTTGACTTGACTTGTTGAGACCTAGTGGACTAGCCTAGAACCTAACCCTAATCATGGTGACCCTAGTCTAACTTAGGTTAACCTATTTTTAGTCATTAGAAACTAAATTTTAGAATGAGGGGATTTGATTTAGTGCATTAAGTCATGGTTTCATGAAATGACTTATGGCTAAATGATTTATTTTGATCATGACTTGGCCCATGGCCCATAACTAGAAGCCCTAACCCTAACCAAACCCTAAATGACCAGCCATAGGGATCCCCATCCTATATAAACACTTATTCTCTAGGGCTTGCCTCCTTCTTTCATTCATTTCAACATTGGAGAAGGAAAGGTATTGTCCCTCTTGCAAAAATCCCCATAAATCTATTTTAATTCCTTTTTGATCCTAGTTTCTTGCATTAGAACCTAACACCCTCCTATTTTCTGATTTCTGAGTTTTATCCCAGCTTTGGGACAATTTGGAGCATTTGGCACCAAGAGGAAGAATCCCCCATTTGGAGCTTTTTTATGCTTTTTGCACCTATAGGTAAAACTCTCCAAATTGATTCAAATTTCAGTTTTCTTTGCATGTAGGGCTAGATCTAGGAGTCTCCTAGGTGTCCCTGAAATTTGGGTGGAATTCGTGTCCGTTTGGTGTCCGTATCGGACACGTGTCGTATTGTATGTTAAGTGTTTGATGTAATGCCTCAATGAACTTTTTGTTCTCCATTTTCAAAACAAATTATATATTTTGAAAGCTCCTGATGTGTGGAATATATTTTGTGAAGACTGATTAGATTTCTGTAGTTTTTTCGTGTCCAAATCGGACACGCACCACGTGCACGACACAGCGCACAGGCACCGTGCGGCTGCCCTGCTGCTCGACCTTGATTGCGGACACGACACACAATGTTTTGACACCAAATTTTGTGGACACTTCCCTCTAGTGACTGACACGACACATGTAAAATTTCAGGGGATCTCGTTTTGTGTGCACGAAGAAAACACACTCGCACGGGTTTCTCAATACACTGTACGCACTGTTTTTCTTCACTGTTTCGTGTCTCGTGCTCAGGACACGCGACACTTGGACACTGGTCAGGGTGACACACATGTACCCCTAGACCCCCTCTAGCCCTAGACACATGCACGAGATATATGATTGACTGTGTCGTGTCCTTTTGGACTCGACATGTGTGCACGAGCCCAGTTTTTCACAGTTTCTGATAACACTGAATTTTTGCATATTGGACACCTTCGTGTCCTAATTTTTGGACACTTTCAGACACCACTGGACACCTGAGATATGTGTCTATGACTGAACACAAATTTTCCTATTTTAATTAAAGTTTGATATTGAAATTGGATTTCGAAAAGGGTTGCTGATACATTGTTTTAACTGTCAACTGATACACTTGTGTTCTTGACACTTGGACACACTGGGACACCATGTATTGACACTGCTATGCTCACCTTCACCCTTTGACACATGGGCAGTACACACAATACTCTCACACACATGTGTGCACACACAGGTTTTTCCTTCCTGCACCTTGACACACACCTTGTATGAACTGAAACTTCTATATATATCACACTGATTTTAGCCACACACTCCTATCTCCTAATCTTCACAACCTCTTTTGACACAACTGTCAACACACTGATGCACACACATTAGACACTCATACACATCACTGAATGTAGGCTGAAACCCCAATTCTCTATTTTTCCTACACTTGTGCACACTGTTTCACCCTTCCACTGGGACATGAGATGGACACTTGTGTGAACACTGTTATTTCGTGATTTGAATTGGTTTGGATGAATGTTGCCATTAGGATGTGGGCTTTGACAGGTTAGTTGACAATAGGACATGGGATTAGCTTATGGGGTTGGGTTGAATGATGCTAGGAAGCTGATTTGTGGGGCTGAACTGGGTTCAGCCTAGGTTCTGTGGGAAGGGTATTGCCTTGCAGTTGGCGGCCTTGGCCTAGCCTGGCTTTGTATTGCATTGGCATTACAGGCAGTGCCATTGGCAGCAGCAGCAGGTTGCCTAGCCTTGGCTTGCCCTGAATTGGCTTACCTGGCTTGCATTTGTAGGGCAGTAATTTAGGCAGTAGCAGTGGTTGGCCTAAGGCTCAACACCTTGGCCCTGCATACCTGAACAGAGATTGGGTGAGCAAGGGATTGGCAAGGCCATGAAGGAATAGGGTTTTGTATCATTCATATACACTGTTAGAGCTATTCCCTCATTTCTCTGATACCAACCATCTTTGGATTCCTGAAAATTTCAATGTAGGATAACTATTTGTTGTGTGATAAATTGTGATGCATGAGAAATTAGATTACATATGTAGGTTACCTGGAGATTGGGGTTAGAGTAGAAAACTGAATTTTGATTCTCCTAAAAACTGAAATGGATGTTCACATGATTTCAGAGAATTTGATTACCTGAGAATTTATTCATTGACAAAACTGAGATTTGGATTCATTGTATTAAAATGTTAAGAAGGGTTCACATGGAGGGGGGTATTAATTTCTGTATTGAACCTGAAAACTGAGGATTTCCCCCTGCAAACAAACCTGAGAAATTGAATGTAGGTTGTAGAGAACCTGAGATTGGGATGTGGATTGGTGATTTGGGTTTAAGATGGTGTAAACTGAACCTGTCCACACACTGGACTGACATTTTTTTTCCTCACTGTTTTGACTAGGCATTGCCTTGGCTTGCCCTGTTTTGGCTCAGCCTGGGTTATGCATTGCATAGCAGCAGTGGCATAGTAGCAGTAGTAGGCATGCATGTATAGGTTCATGTTTGGGTTCATGATCAATAAGAGAATGTCTTCACTGTTCCAGTTTCAATCCCATGTGACACCCTTCACTGATTTCCCATAAACACACACATTGCCTTGATTCCATAAATCTCTATGTGTATGTATGTTACATATGTATATAAAGGTGAGGGTGATATATATAAATATGTAATGTGAATATATATGTGAAATAGATAACACTATTGGTATACATATTATTGTGTATATAGATATATAGTGTTTTGGCCCATATGTGATATGACCCATGGCCTATAACCTAGGTACATAGTCTATGGTACCCTTGTGTGGTCTTGTGTATATGAAATATACACATGTGTAGAGTCCTATAGACTAGTGTATAGTGTATACTAGCTAGATTAGACCAGTTAAACCTAGTCAGACTAAGATTGACCTAGATTGGCCTAGAATTCATGTAGATTGCATCGTAGACTTCATTTATCTTATTTTTAAACACATTATAACCTGTACTGCTCTATTTAGGACATTGTGACTCTGGTGCCGACATCTGACATTACACTACTCTTTTCAGAGTATCAGGCGAGTACATTCTCTGATAGTTCTCTCATTTATTTGTCAATTACTGTATTTCAGTTCTAGTTAGCTGTATGTGATTCTCTGTTACAAACACGTACTGTTATTCTGGATTCATGTATACGACACACATTTATTCTGGCCTCATTTACTGGTATCATCGTTTCCGGCTTCTATTACTGGAATCACCTACTGGAATCATTACTGGAATCACCCCGGAATCATTTACTGGTATCATTGTACTTGGCTGGACTCATCTTGAATCATTGTGTCGAAATTTTGGATTCACTTGCTGGGAGGGGAAATACTAGAGTAAGACATGTAGCCATACCCCATTACTGGAATCACCCCTACTAGAATCTACTGGAATGATAGCCATCTCACACCCGGCCAGGTGTGTGATGTGCCGGATTTACCCATAGCCGTTTACATGTCGAGCTCGGTATTTTAAAACACACTGCTAGAGTATAGGCTGGACTCACCCTGGAATCATTGATCACTATGACTGGAATCGTCCCTTGCTGGATTCATCTTGTATGAGATTCATCCTGTACTGAACTTACATTGGAGTTACACTGGTCTACATGTTGTCTGGACTTTATATCATATTATCCTGGTTCAGCTAGTTTTATTTTTACAGTCTTCATTGCTATGATTCTTCTCTTGTTTAGTATTTACTTTCCTTGCACTTTATCTGTCTTCTTACCATCACCTGAATATAAACTGCCATTTTCATCAATACAACTGTCTATAACTGCTCTATAGTTCTCTGTCATTTACTTGGGTTTTCTAGATGAGATGTGCTCGTTCCTGTCCTGACTGGACCTGTTGAAAATTTTACAGATGATTGTCCTGAGGATACATGCCCTACATTTTACTGAGGAGATGGCTTAGCTACCTATGGCCCCGACACTCAGGAGTAATCGGGATTTAGTCTAGTAGACTTGCATTTACTTTTCTTAGAGCTTGTTGTATAGAATTGAGACTTGAGATGTATTTGAGATTATTCAGATGTTATTATTATTTCAGTATTAGTTTTGTCTTCAATTTCTTAGTTACAATTCTGTGTTATCTTATCGTGCTTAGACTGTGATTGAGATACACCTTATCTTATACTTGTCCTCCGTTTGGAGTTGATCATGATGAGTACATTATATACTGCATGAGTTGATGGTTAGTTAGAGACTTAGAACAGCGTTCTACCGCCGACACTGCGGCGTAGGCTGGGCGCTGTTACGTACTCGTACCCTCACAGTGGGTGCGGGTCGTGACACCAGACCCTTGTCGAGCCTCCTTCCGAAGACGAAGATGTCCAAAGCACAGCTGCGGCGGATCTTCATCAAGGCGATGATGGCCTCCCTGAAGCCCCTCAAAATGACAATATCCTCCAGGACACCGCCGGAGGTAGTGCTGGAAACGAAGAGGCCCTTCAAGACAGAGCTGAGGGCAGTCAGGCCCTTGCAGATGCGCCTGTCGAAGACGAATTCCTGAATGTGGCTGGGGGTGGCCAAACACCAGGAGAAGTGACTCCCCCACATGAGAGCGAGGCTGAGAGCGAAGCCTCAACTAATCCATCCACATCCGGCCGTGTCATGACAGTATACATGACCGGGGGTGATCTTGAGACTGATGCACCGCCACAGGACATTGTCCAGCGCATAGACTCGCTAGAGGGAGGACTCAAAACCCTCTCTGCCTCAATGCAAGCACTGACTCAAGCAGTGTTTGAGATGCGGTCGGCCTTGATCAGGACACCTTCGAATGGTCCCGACCCAGGAGCCAATGGAGAGTCGAGTGTGCCCCTCCAACGGACACCCTCAGACACAGAAGCACCCCGGACGTCGGAACCCTCAAACGCTCCACTCCAGGTGGTACCTCCTTCCCCGGCTCCTAGCTCCACGGAGGATGTGGTCGAAATGATCAAAGATCTGCGGGAGCGCTTTGAGTCCAAGAACAGGCAGGAGGAGCGCCAGAAGATGGGCATTCCCCAGCCTTATTCCCTTGAGTGGAACAAGGTGGTTTATCCCCCAAAGTATAAACCACAAACACTCACGCCGTATGACGGAAAGGACTCTCCACGACGGTACCTGACGTACTTCCAGTCGCAGACAGGGCATCTTCCGAAGGGGACGCGCTCCTCACCAGCATCTTTGTTGGAGCCCTGAAAGGGGTGGCGTATGACTGGTACTGCAGCCTCCCCGATAATTCCATATCGTCCTTCGACGACCTGACACGCCTCTTCCTCGACCGCTTCTACGACGGTGGGAAGGACATGACGATGGCGTCTCTCATTGAGATACGCCAGAAGGACAAGGAAACGGTTCGGGTATTCATCGAACGCTTCCGTCAGGCCTGCTTCAGGCTACCTCCAGGCATGCCAGAACATGCGCTTCTCTCCGCTTGCAGTATGAACATGCTGCCTGCAGTAAAGCTCTGGCTTAACTCTACTCTCCCTCCCGACTGGAGCTCCCTAATCATTGAAGCTGAAGCTGCAGAGAAGAAGGCGGCCAATGCACGTCTTCTGGGTGTTAGCTTCCCCGCCTTTGACGATAAGGGGAAAAAGTCCGCAACCAACAACTCAGGACGAGAAACAAAGGGGAAACAGGTATTGACTGTTAATGCCTCGAAGGGCGCATCTGCGCCTACTCAAAAGCCTCCACTGGCACCGAGACCCAAGGAGGTTTATTCATTCAATGATGACGACACCCTGCAACTCTTTGAGATACTGAAGCAGGGTGACAAGATCAAGCTTCCGGACCCAAAGCGGCCCGATGAAGTCGGGAAGGTGGACAACCCGAGGTACTGTCACTACCATCGGTTTGTCGGACACCCGACTAAGGACTGCTACGTCCTCAAAAATTACATCCAGCGCATGATCAATGCGGATGTAATCTCCGTCGACTACGAAGAGAAGACGGTGTCAGCTAATGTGGTGTCACTTCAGTTCGGCACCTTGCCGCCGACTACCACACAAGATGGCGTCGTCCCCATCCCTAAGGCGACAATGGAGGTGGTGAACTTGCCACCCACCCGTGACAATGTGAGTGGACTTGTCCCACTCACCACATCTCGAGGAGAGGTCCTCTGGGTTCACCCCGACCTCGTCTCCGAGGTAACTCAACCGGAGGTACGCCCTACCTCCAAAGCAAAAGACAGGAAGATCAAGTCTTGCCGCACGGTCTCTTCTTCAATGGAAGAGGCGCTTCCTGTGCAGACGCGTGCACAACAGAACTCCCAGCCCGGTGAAGCTGCCGCCGAAGTGGTGCCTTCTGGCACCATTCCTGAGGAGGGTCCATCCAAGCCCTCAGCAGCCAATAAACAAAAGCAAGTGGAGGCCCGTTTCGACAGACCTCTGCGGAAAAAAAATGCTTCGGGGCTAGCCAAGCCCCACAATTTTGACATTCTGGCGCAACTGGCCAGTACTCCTGCACGCTTGTCTTTGTTCGAGCTCCTGCGTCTCTCCAAGGACTCCCGAGAAGCTCTCTGCGAAGCTCTGAAGGATGCCGAATCCTTTCTCAGTCAGGTCAAGCAGCCTGAAGACCTCCCAACTACTTGTGCACACTGTCATTGTGCGGATGAAGTTATCCCAAACATAACCTTCACCCAACAAGACATGCTGCTCAAGCATCACCGACATAACCGACCGTTGTATTACACAGGGTACATCGGTTCGGTAAAGGTGAGCAGGATTCAGATCGATCCGGGGTCTTCCCTAAGCATCATTCCAAAGGCGCTGCTATCAAAGCTGGAGATCCCAATGTACCGGCTGGCGCCCTCCAATACGACCATCAGTGGCTTCAACGCTAGCAAGAGCGAGCCACTGGGCAAGATCCGGCTGAAGTGTCATATCGACAGCCTCAAAACTGAGGTGACTTGTTATGTGGTGGATGCCGAGGTCAACTACAACATCTTACTCGGACGACCATGGTTACATGAGTACATGGTGGTGCCCTCCACGCTCCACCAATGCATGAAATATGTATCCACCAACGGCGTCATCCGGACGAAGTTTGCAGATATTGATCCCTTCAAAGGGATTGAGGCCTACTTCACCGATTCCGACTTGTACAAGCCTATTGATGAGGAGGAAGCCAATGACGCTGATGATGAGGCAGAGACGGCAACAGAGCCGGACATGGAGTCTGAGACGACTCCTGACGCCCCCTTGAAAATCCGTCTGAAGGGGAAACCACCCCAGAAGGCGCCTCCAATGAGCATCAAGCTATCAGGAAAAGCGCCGGCTCGCGAAGCTCCCCTGAAGATACGCCTTAAGGGAAAGCCACCACAAACAGCGGCTCCCCTGGTGGTAAAATTACAAGGGAAGGCGCCACTCATCGGAGGCGCAACCGAGGCACCCCTCAAGGTGCGTCTTAAAGGCAAGCCGCCGCAGTCATCCAAGATACCGGAGAGGGCTCACATAACCCTCTCAGACCCCAAAGTCAGAGCGGTGGAGGACTCTCCTGATCCGGCCCCAGTGCTTACAGATGAGGAGCTTGGCGAATATATCTCTGCTGATGTAGACGTACCCTCCTTCGACAATATAATCCTACGGGATAAAATCTCGTACTTTATCAATAATAGAGTGTCTTTCAATTATTCTTGTCTTTCACACTGGAATGCCATGTATACATTAGACAACGCTCTACGGTCGTTGCAAACACAAGTAACGACCGTCTACCACAATCAAATAGTCCCGTCTCAAGGAGTCTTCATAGTCCCTCCACGAAGCCGAGACGAAGGCACCATCATCTCGGGCAAAATCGAGCGTCGTCGGAACCTCCCGTCAATCGAGCCCGAACCTGATACCGGCAGAGTACAAGTCTATCGGTACACAGATGCGGCTAAGCACATCATCCAAAAGATGGGCTACGACCTGAAAAGCAATAAAGGCCTAAACTACGGCAAGGGTCGGCATCTCCCTGTCCGACTTTCGATGCCCAATGGAAAGCCACAGGATTACTATAATCGGACTCGACGGGGGTTAGGCTATGTCACGCCGCCATCAACTCCAGAGAGTTCAGACGCAGAAGACATAGAACATTCCCACTCGTCGGAAGCATCGACGTGGGATTCCGATACCAGTATCGGATCAGTCTTCAGGAAAGTGCTGTCAGCTAACATGACATCGGCGCAACCTCAAAAAGATGAAGGCGAAGACCAACCGCCGGAACCCTTTGAAGAGGAACCCTGGGCTCAACTCCTAGGAGAACAATGGGAGTCTCATTTTGAGTTACGAGAACCTCCCACCGAAGACGAAGTCGAGCAGATCGACCTCGGGGATGGGTCTTCTTCTAAACCCATCTTCATCAGCAAAAGCTTGGAAGGAGAAGACCGAGAATCTTTAGTCCAACTGGCTAAAGAGTATATTGACGTCTTCGCCTGGAGCTACGAAGACATGCCGGGTCTCGATCCACAGATCGCGATGCATAGGTTGAATATCTTACCAGATGCCAAACCTATCAAACAACAACAGCGACGCTTCCGCCCGGACATCATGAATGCCATCGATCAGGAGGTGGACAAGCTCTTGACCAGTGGCTTCATCCGTGAGGAACAACACCCGGACTGGGTAGCCAACGTCGTCCCTGTCACCAAGAAGAACGGGAAGATACGAGTCTGTATCGACTTCAGGGATCTCAACTCTGCTTGCCCGAAGGATGAATTCCCGCTCCCAATCACCGATGTAATGATCGACAACACATGTGGCTTTGAACGCATGTCCTTCATGGACGGGTATTCAGGCTACAATCAAATCAAGATGTTCCCCGATGACGCAAAACACACGTCATTCAGGACTCCAAAGGGTGTTTTCTGCTACACAGTAATGCCCTTCGGCTTGAAGAACGCCGGTACAACGTACCAGCGAGCTATGAGCACCATCTTCCGTCAACATCTTCGCAAGACAGTTGAGTGCTATGTTGACGACATCGCAGTCAAGAGCCGCCTCAAAAGAGATCACCTACAGGACCTGAAGACGGTCTTCGATCTCATGCGGGCACATCAACTCAAAATGAACCCCGCTAAATCCTTCTTGGGGGTTTCTAGCGGCAAATTCTTGGGCTTTGTCATCACGGCAAAAGGCATTCATGTCGATCCCGAGAAGACTAAAGCCATCCTCAACATGGACCCTCCGAAGAACCTTCGAGAACTTCGGGGCTTACAGGGACGTCTGGCATACATTCGGAGGTTCATAGCAAACCTCTCCGGTAAATGTCAACCCTTTACTCAGCTCATGAAGAAGGGAGTCTCTTACGTCTGGACAGAGGAGTGCCAAAAGGCTTTCGACGACATCAAGGCTTACTTGACAAGCCCGCCAGTCCTAATGGCACCTGTCGTCGGCAAACCATTCCTCCTCTACGTCCGTGCCATGGATCATTCCCTCGGCGCTTTACTCGCTCAAAACAGCGATGCAGGCTACGAGCAAGCAATCTACTACCTCAGTCGAACGCTCATCGGGGCCGAACACCGCTACAACCCCGTTGAAAAGGAGTGCTTGGCTTTGGTGTTTGCCATTCAGAAGACTCGTCATTACGTCTCGGGCCAGACAATTCACGTCATCTCCCGAGTCAATCCGCTCAGAGTTCTCACGACGAAGCCAGGGTCATTAAACTCCCGGCTGGCTACATGGGCGATCCTACTAACGCCATACAACATGGTGTTTGTCCCGCAGAAGGCGGTCAAGGGTCAGGCTCTGGCTGACTTTTTAGCTGCACACCCCATCCCAGAATCTTCGAAACTCTATGAAGACATCCCGGATGAAGTCCAAGAATCTAACGTCACCGAAGAAAGCCCCGTTTGGCGGATGTTCTTCGATGGCGCTTCAAGAACGGGCCCCAACGGCCAAACCATCGCAGGAGTGGGGGTAGTCTTGGTCTCCCTCGATCAGCTGGTCATCCAGCGCGCATACTCTCTTTCGAAGCCGTGCTCCAACAATGTTGCTGAGTACAACGCACTCGTCATGGGACTCCAGCTAGCACAACAGCTGGGGGTGGATCATCTGGAAGCCTACGGCGACTCGAAACTCGTCGTAAACCAGATTCGGGGGCAATACGAGGTTCGCCATGAAGATTTAATCCCTTATCATGAAGTCGCGTTGAACATCATTTCAACCTTCACCGGGTTCTTCATCGAACATGCCCCCCGTTTACAAAACTTGGAGGCTGACGCTCTGGCTGGCCTCGCAGCCTCATTGGCCGCACCCCTTGGGACTCAACATTATGTTACGGTGACTGGCCGAGACCTGATTTGTTCCAGAAACAACCTGTGCTTGCAAGTGGCCCACGCCATGCCGACGAACACTGGGGTTAATGTCCGAGACTGGAGGTTCCCGTTCATCGACTTCGCTGTCTACGAAATCCTTCCGGAAGACCCGAAGGAAGCCGTCTCAGTCAGGAGACGCTCTCTTCGATTCTACTACGATACAGCCACTAAAACGCTGTACCGACGCTCCTTCGACGGGCTTCTCCTTCGATGCCTGTCTAACAAAGAAGCGGCCGAAGCTCTTCGAGAAGCTCATGACAGAACTTGCGGAGCTCATCAACCAGGTCCTAAGTTGCAAGATCGACTGCGACGTATAGGCTACTACTGGCCAACCATGGTTGCCGACGCAGTGGAATATGCTAAGAAGTGCCATGCATGCCAACTTCATGCAGACTTCATACATACACCGTCGGAGCCGCTACATCCTACAGTCGCCTCCTGGCCTTTCGAAGCCTGGGGCATGGACATTGTAGGGCCAATCACCCCTCCTTCATCGAGAGGACACCGCTTCATCCTGGCCATCACCGATTACTTCTCCAAATGGGCGGAAGCAGTCCCACTAGCGGAAGTAAAATGCTCCAGGGTGGTCAGCTTTATCAAACACCATGTCATTTACCGTTTCGGGGTACCCCGACGGATCATCCATGACAATGGTCCTCAGTTTATCAGCCATATTTTCAGCAGGTTCTGTGACAAGAATCGCATTCAAAATGTGGCCTCAACCGCCTACAATCCGGCAGCAAACGGATTGGCCGAGGCGTTCAACAAAACTATCGTCAGGCTGCTCAAAAAGGTCGTGTCATCCAACAAACGCGACTGGGACAAAAAGTTTGGCGAATGCCTTTGGGCCTACCGCACAACGGTACGGACCCCAACAGGCAACACTCCATTCTCCCTGGTCTACGGGAGCGAAGCAGTACTGCCTCTCGAGATACAGATACCTTCGCTCCGCGTGGCAATCACAAACGATCTCACAGAAGAAGACAATCAACGTCGTCGTCTGCGAGAACTGGAGGCACTTGACGAAAAGCGTCTCCTAGCTCAACAACGCATCGAACTTTACCAAGCCCGTATATCACAGGCTTTCAACAAGAAGGTCAAGCAAAGAACTTTCCAAGTTGGTGACCTGGTTTTAGCAGTCAGAAGGCCAATGGTGTTAACTCACAAGATACCAGAAAAGTTCGAGCCCAAATAGGAAGGACCCTTCATCATTGAGACGGTATACTCAAACGGTGCTTACCGGCTCGCCAAACCCAATGGGGACTTGTTCATGATGCCCATCAACGGCAAGTTCCTAAAGAAGTACTATTCTTGACATCCTCCAAGACATGTATTTCCCCAAACAACCTCTTTATACAAAATCAAACGCTTCCGGAACCCAGCTGTTCCGTGGCATCCTTCCGTAGAAAGATAACCACGTCCACATTACCTCTGAGTTGTCTCTCTACATCCTACAAAGCGGAACCTTACATTTCGTAAAGCTTACGCTATCCTTCATGTTTACCACGTCCACATTACCTCTGAGTAAACATCCCGTACAAACAACTCCTGTGTTGTCGTACATTGATCGCAGAACTTCCACGTCCACATTACCTCTGAGTTGTTCAGCGTATCCCCCAGGATCATTCCTACCACGTCCATAAATACCTCTGAGTAGGAGGATTCTATCATTTGAACCTAATGATTGCCATGTCCATATTACCTCTGAGCAAACATGTTGGTTCCTTCAAACTTATTATCTGTACCTAAAAACCAAGGTGCGCAAAAGATAATAGGTCCACATAAATCATCAAGTTCATGAGATCAAAAATGAACACATCACAAAGATAGTGTATTTCTTTATTTTTCAAAAAAGGGAGTACAGAAATACGCTATTTTCCCCAGCAAGAGTTGCAAAAACACATAAAAAGAAGAGAAGCTACAGTCCCCGATTCTCTCCAGGATGGGATGAGAGCTTTCTGACTCGACGTCTCAGATCGGCAGTGCGAGTTTCCACAGTCGCCTGGACTCGCAGCTCGGCTTCTTGACGCATTAACCCGACAGCCTCAGCGGAAGTTTTACTCTCATACTTCTCATCAAGCTGTCGTCGCTGCTGAGCCAAAGCAAGGGTCCGCTGAGTAAGAGTCGCTTCCTCCTGCTTGAATGCCACGTGTTCAGCCAGGACACGATCAGCTTCTAGTTGAAGTTGGGCCCGCTGGTCTTCAAGACGGCGCATCTGAGCATCAACCTCTGCGATGTTAGCATCCACCGCAGCCTGCTTCTCCGTCGTCTTCTCCATAGATTGAGACAACTGCTCTGCCGCAGCCTCAGTCCCAGCCACTTCACGCTCCCAACTGCTCACATCGGCTCGATAGGAAGCCTCGATTTCAGCCATCAACTTCCCTATCTCTGTATCTATCAAGACAGAGAGGTCATTTCGTTGGATACGCTGCAGTTCCGCGAGCCGCTCGTCCAGCTCCATCATCGAAACCTCCAGAATTTCGGCCATATGGTCATGGCCCTGGTGAATGCGGATCAGCTCGATACAGGGCATTGCCAAAGCTTTTGCCGCCGCAAAGCTCTCCTTGGCATCCATCACTGCAGATACACCTTTCTCCAGCATTTTGTACACTCCCTCGACGAGGAACTTCACATACCCATCGGCTTCTGCCAGCACCTGCGGCGTCATAGCAGGAGTTGAGGGAGCTACTACAGTTTGCGGACCGGAGGAAGATCCGCCAACCTCGATCTGAGAGGTTTGAACCTCGGCAGCAATAGGCTCTTCATCAACAGGGCCCAGACTGCTAGCCCGAGGAGTCGAAGGAACAGAAGAAACCGGCACATGCGTCGTGATAGTACCCCAAGTGGAAGGAGCAACAGATGGTTCCACACCCTTACCCTTCTCAAGACTGGAGAAATCACCGACGTCAACGGCCACCTCTTCTACCCCCGACGTTCTATCTGCATCAGCTACCTCCCCCGACAAAACGGGGAGATCGACATTTATCTCCTGGCCAGCCCCAGGAGACAAGACCGGCAGAAGGGTCTCATTCTTCTCAAATCCCTCTACAGGGACAAAATCTGTCGCTACCGCCTGATCGGTAGCCATCTCTATGTCCATGGTTGAAGCCAAGGAAGGATTCGGCAATGATTCGGCCGACCTCCTTTCATCATGACCAGGAGGGGAATCAACCCTCTCCTCTATCCTCACTGCTTCTGCTGCCCCCGCAACAGACTCCTGCAGCTCCGGAGCGGTGTCATCGGCAGATGATGAACTCCATTCCTCTTCATCACCAGGGAGCTGCGCACTTGCTAAACCATGTGAAGCCTCCGCTGTGGCCTTCGTCACCTCGGAAGCTGCTGCACCCTCAGGTTCCCTCCTGACATAACCCGGAGATACCGGAACCTCCACGATGACAGTATCCTCCGGATCTTCCTCCATGATAGACATCATTGTCGGCGGGATACGCACCCCAGACGAGCTCGCCATCTCTTCTCGCCTACTCCCACCCGACTTTGGGGTACGAGGTTTTCTTTTTAGCGGCTCCTACAAAAGAAGATGGGACCTCGTAAGTGGCGGAACCAAAATCAGATTCAGTAGGATGTCCTTACCTCTTCGGACGCCGAATCCGATGACACCGTCGGTAACGATGCCTTCTTCTGCTTCTTTGACACAAGAGATTCAGCCCCTGTATCCGTACATCGTTTTGATCGATCGCCCGAGGGTTCTGCTTGTGATGCGGAGGGGGCACTCCGTTGACCCACCCCTGACGGACGATGCGGCCGGGCCTTCACTGGCGTATCCCCAGTCGCTGCTAACTGGGTGCCTGCGATAAGGCTGGTCTCCCTGTCATATCCGGAGGGCGGGGCAGCCATAACACAGTAAAACATGGCGGCCGAATAAAGAATGGGCGGCCGCGGATCGGGGACGGGCAACGTAAAACGAGCTCCGGTACATCCGGCATTATAATAATGCCAAGCTCGTGCACCATCCAACAAACTTCCAACATACCCCAGGGTATTGCTGGGGTTATCCAACATCATCTGAGCATAACCAAATTGTCGCGCAAAGCGGCTCGGCAAGTACGGTTCCAGGTAGCACTGATTCCGGTTCCGGTACACCAGATGGGACGGCCGGATACTTTGCAACCAACGGAATCCCCATTGAGGCAGAGTGGTAGTACCTTCGCCCAGGTCCCATAAATCCTCGTTGGCCTCAAAACCCAAATAGATGGGACCGACTTTGGTGATCTCCCAACCCTGAAGACGGGATAAAATCTTTCTACAAACAGGGACACCAGTATGCGACCAGCTCCTCCGATGGAAACGACGAAGGAATGCATCTCCAGCCTTATAATCTCCTTCCGAGCCTGGGCTCATCACACTGGGATGATGCAAAATCAGCCATCCCATCAAATAGTGAAACGGCAGTTCAGCGCGCGGGAAGTTATTGTTTCGGCCTCTGTCATGAATCATATTTCCAGCAAACTCTCTCAAACCTTGCTGCAGGTTACATACCATTGCAGGAAGAAGAGCCAAACGCCGGCCGAAAACCAGCTTCACGGCTGGCAGGATTAAGTTTCGGGTCATCCTCTCTACGGCACCGGATCCGCCCGCAAATACGCAATCCCGGAGCCATATCATCAGGTAGGATGCCAACACCGCCTTGGGTGACATCCGATAAGCAAGATGCCAGAAGCAGCTGTAGGAGCGTGCATCTGACTGCTGGTCCTCATTTTCTCGGGGATTTTTCTCCCCTAACCTGCTCATTTCGGACAACACTTCGCTACGAGAGAGCGCCGGTGGGGTGGAAAATTGTGAGGGATCCTCCTTGTCTTGTCTAAAGACATGATCTCTCCAAGCGGTCACATGAGGCTGCGTCCCGTTCCTATCCCGTCTCTGCATATAGTAATGATGACTCGCCACTTCCTTGAAGACGGCCGTCATCTCCTCAGCCCTGTCCCCCAGGACTTGAAGTTCCTCGTTGGTGGGAAAGTACTCTTCATAGGGTTCCGACCCCCAAGGGAGTTTTGACACCTCGTACATCTCATGAAGTGCGAACCCTAATTCCCCTACCGGAGTAAAGAAGGTCCCGGTATGGATATCAAACATCTCCAGGAGTGCGAGGAACATGTGCCTATTAAGGTCAACACCTGCCTGGATAGCACGGATCGCGGCAGTCAACCCGATCTCTCGGAGCTCAGTCCGAAATCGCGACAAAATCTAGAGCGTCAGTTTATCCCATTTGGAGACGTAATGGCACCAACCCTCCACCCGAAACTCTCCTGTCGGGTAGGAGCGTTCCATCAAAAACATACGATGTGTAAAAGTTGAAGCACTATAAGCAAACGTATCAATGGGTACATCACTGTAGAGGCTCCCAGGACGTAAAGTCCGCCAAGTGTAAGAAGACCCAGACCGTACAACGGTCAAAGCATCCCTTTGGTCGGAAGTAGAATCAATTTGGATGACACCAGTTATCGCTCCCCCCTGAGAAGGGGTAAGCTCCCAGGACATCCTCCTCTGGGAAATAAGGCGACAGAAGGACGTCAAAGGCCACTGACGTTCAAGTTGCTTAACAGTCATATGCACCCCATTCGCAGTAAAGAACCAGTCCTCCTTGACCTTCAGTACTGACGAGTCAGTAGAAGTGAGACGGTCTCCAAACAGGAACTCAGGCTTCAGGAAGGTCACTTTATCAGATGTGGAAGGTTTAATGACTCCACGTTCCATCATCCGTTTGAGGAACCAATACTGCTGTTCACGGATTAGGGTCATTCTCTCAGGAGGCTGATCCAGCATAAGAGCATCTTGAGTAGGGTTTATCACTTCCTCGTTATGCTCTACTCCCATTTGGTTGAAGGCAGCCTCCAAGAAAACTTCACTCAAAAACGGGATTGCCATCGACACTAGTAAAAGATCAGAAAAAGTCAGAAGAGAACACACAATGTGTCTAAAGGAGAAAACTGCGGCGCATCATCAGGGTTTGAACCCATGCGCGTCAGCAGCATAGCCTCGGCGCATCATCAGGGTTTGAACCTATACGCGTTAGCAGTATAGCCTCGGCGCATCATCAGGGTTTGCACCCATGCACGTCAGCGGCATAGCCTCGACGCATCCAGGGTTTAAACCCATGCGCGTCGGCGGGCAAAGACCACGACACATCATTAAAGACTCAAGGCCTATGTGCATTGGCATACGGACAATGAGACTTACCAACCACCTCCGGCCGAACTTCGACAGGCCGACGGGGAACGACAGCCGCCGCAACTTCCACAGACTCCTTCGCTTTCTCCTTCCCCTTGCCGGCAGCGCCGCGAGGAGTCTTGGGAGCCATTCTCTAGAAGAAGGAGAAGTTAGGGTTTTGAGAGAAGAAGAACCCTTTCTCTCTCCAACTCTTACCTATTTATAGGGCTTGGTCGCACGCGTGAACAGATGACGTGTGATCTCAGCCGTCGCCTCGGGTTCTGTGCAAGAATAGCAGCAAATAAAACTAAAAGATCATCATTAATCTTTTCGGTTACCGAGGCACCATCATCATTAACTGAGAAAAGCATGCGCCCGAACAGGCATGCGCCCAGAAATCATGTGTCCTGACCTCCATGCTTCTTATTCAAAGTATTCCAAAACTTATTCAAAAGTTTTGAAAACTTTGAAGGGGGTCTTGTAGAAGCATGGAATTTCACAACCAGAAAGCCCATGCGCCAGACACTACATGCGCTAGAACTCAGACGAAGAACTTCACAGCAAAGTCAATAAGTATAGACATTTGAAGAAGGACTTTTTATTTATATATAAAAGTCTATTACATGTCTAGAAAAGGTTGTACAAAGGAGAATTTCTACAAAGGAAAGAGCCTAAGTCTACAGCCAGCGGCCACCATGCGCCTTCAGATAAGCGCAGCGGCCACCATGCGTCTCCAGATAGGCGCAGCATCACTATGCGCCACCAGTGAGGCGCAGCAGATATCATGTGCCTCCATCCAGGCACATCCTATCATCTCTTCAGCAGCTCAGTTATGTGCATCCCTTCAGCCAAATTCTTCCAGCCAGGCTCACCTGGCCGAGCAGAGCCCAGTTATGTGCCGCTCTTCCAACCAGGCTCGCCCGATAAATGCTTCGACACAAAGCATTTAACCCTCTGGCTGGAACCAAGGAAGAGAAGAGCACCGCAAATGTTGTGGCCAGGGGAGGCTTCGAAAGAGCCTCCAAAGCCGAAGGAAGACCGTGATCGAAACCGCGACTAAAGGAGCAGCTTTCAACACAATCAAAGTGGGCGACACCCACTTGAAGGAAGAGAGAGCCTTGCACCGCCATTCCGATCTACGGCTCTTCCGGAATAACGGAGACGAGGCTCGAGCATCCCTATCTTTGGATGCAACAGGCACCTTCTGCCTGCCTCAGAAGCCCTCGACTCCGTCTTTTGGATGTAACAGTCACCTTTAAGTGCATCGAAGACAACGCAGCGTCTCATCTTCACCCTCGGGAGCACTTCGTCAACAGAATGCACCCGCATGTTCAAGTTCATGTTGGAAGAACGTGAGGGAATGAGAAGCAAATCTTCTCTCCATACTACTATTTATAGGCCGGGCAGATCAAACCCACGCGCCAAGTGGATGGCCCTCCGAATTTCGTGCAATGAATTTACATTAAATGGATGAACCGGACGCCTCGAATTCAGCCAAACGGCTATTTATGGCACTCGAAGAGCGAGACAGTCGCATCATTAAAAGACATGTCCGATGCGCCAGCCAAACAGCGCATCACACGGACGCGCCCTTCGGCATCAGGCGCATCATACAGACGCGCCCTACAGTACTCGGTGCATCATAGAGGGTGCACCCTCACACATCTCCATACCGAGTGGAACGCCAACCGACGCGCCCACTCAGCTGTCCATCGAACGTCACCAACATTAAATACTGAACTGACAGAGTTGGCAGCACGCCTCCCAAAGTCTGAACAGTTGACAGCTTTATTCAGAAAATGAAGCGTCGACAACGTCAGCATCATCATGACTTTATTTCGACGGCTACTGCCACGTGGCCACTCCACCATCCGCATGCGCCTCTACGGCCATGCGTCCAAATCAGCATGCGCCTCAAAAGCCATGCGCCTCAGACTGCTCTCTGATCCCGAAAGACAGAAGGAAAGTCGCCTGCATGCGCCTCAAAAGCCATGCGCCCCAAATGGTTTGTAACTCCTAAAGGTTATGAGCCGCAGCCTCCTCCTGCGCCCAATCTAAGGCGCAGCTCACCAGATCACTACTCTCCACCAAATCCGAGATCTTCGAACCATGAGTCGACGACACGTGTCCTTTGACTCAACTCATCCGAGATTTCAGCAATGGAAAGATCTTCTCTCTGCTACGTGCCGGCTCACAACAGCAGTATGAAGAGTTCTCCCTCTCGATCAGG
Source organism: Iris pallida (assembly GCA_029216955.1). Lineage (NCBI taxonomy): Eukaryota > Viridiplantae > Streptophyta > Magnoliopsida > Asparagales > Iridaceae > Iris > Iris pallida. Next base: position 34,126,905 of record JANAVB010015600.1, read on the forward strand.
GCGCAGCATCCATGCGCCTCCATCAGCAACCTCCACGTGGTGTCCCCACACCGGCGCATCCTACATGCGCGCATGAGCAGCCAGCCTGCAAAACTACAAATAGAAGGATCATCCCCTTCACACACACACACAGACTCAGAACACAAGACTCACATCACCAGAGAGACAGTCCTAGACACTCAACGTCTTCCTCCTCTCAGCAAGCTCCAGCACCCAGAGCAATCAATACCTTCAGAGAACCGATAACCGCCGTCAGCTGGTCAACGGAGTCAACGCATTACCACTCGCTCCATTGGCACTAAGGACCCAGCTTAAACAAAAGTGTACTCCTAGGACTACATCTAAGTCCTATATTATATTACTGTTCTGTTTGTATTAAGATTTCAATCAAAACAATTTTAATGGCAAACAGCACCCATTCTCACGCTTCCAGATGGGACCAGAGGATTCTCAGTGTATTATGATGCTTCAGGCAGAGGTTTAGGATGTGTTCTGATGCAACATGGAAAGGTAATAGCTTATGCGTCACGCCAACTTCGTGATCATGAGAGAAATTACCCAACCCATAACTTGGAGCTGGCAGCAGTAGTGTTTGCACTTAAGTTGTAGAGGCACTACTTGTATGGAGATAGGGTGGAGATTTTCACCGACCACAAGAGCCTGAAGTATGTTTTCACCCAGAAGGATCTTAACATACGTCAGACGAGATGGCTAGAGCTACTCGTAAATTATGATGTCAACCTGCAGTATTACCCAGGGAAGGCCAACGTTGTTGCAGATGCATTAAGCAGGAGAGCCGGAGTTTATTTCCTTACAGTGCAGCCAGAGTTACTAGCAGATCTCCAGAAGATGGGTATAGAAGTTGTCCTTCCTACCAGTGTGGCATTGATGGCCAGTATGCAAGTTCAGTCCACTATAGTCGAGAGGATTCGGATGGCGCAATCAGCAGATTCCAAGCTTCAGCGGCTCAGAGCAGAGTGTGAGGCAGGACGGCGGCCAGAGTTATGCATCCATGAAGATGGTACACTTCGACATGGAAAGCGTCTTTGTGTATCCAGTGGTGATATCAGACAGGAGATCATGGCCGAGGCTCACAGTTCTCAGTATTCGATTCATCCGGGCGGTACGAAGATGTACCGTGATATCCGTCAGTACTTCTGGTGGAATGGCATAAAGAGGGAGATAGTCCGGTTTGTCTCTCGGTGTTTGGTTTGCCAACAAGTTAAAGCTGAACATCAGAGGATAGCTAGACTTCTTCAGCCCTTGCCGATTCCAGAATGGAAGTGGGAGCATGTAACCATAGATTTTTTGACTGGATTACCTAGGTCCCCGGCCGGTAGAGATGCTTTCTGGGTTATAGTCGACAAACTTATGAAGGTGGCTCACTTTCTTCTATTCAGAGTTGGTCAGTCGACGGCTCAGCTAGCAGAAATGTACCTCAGGTAGATTATCAGATTTTACGGTGTACCAGTCAGTATCACCTCGGACAGAGATTCAAGATTTACGTCGTACTTTTGGTACAGCCTGCAAGAGAGTTTGTGAACCCACCTCCAGTTCAGCTCAGCTTATCATCCGCAGACAGATGGTCAGTCAGAGCGTACCATACGAACCTTAGAAGACATGTTGCAGTCGTGTACACTCGACTTTGATGGTTCGTGGGAAGATCACCTGCACCTGGTGGAGTTCTCGTACAACAACAGTTTCTCGGCCAGTATCCAGATGGCACCATTCGAGACACTGTATGGTAGGAAGTGCAGATCCCTGCTAGCATGGGACGATGTTGGAGAGAGACAGATGCTCGGTCCGGAAATGATTGCTCAGACAGTTGAAGCGGTCAGAAGAGTCAGAGGTCATCTTCGCGTTGCACAAGATCACCAGCGTCAATGGGCCGATTCTCGTCGGCGCCCTCTTGAATTCTCGGTCGGCGACCATGTATTTCTGAGGATTTTGCCTAACTGTAGCGTTATTAGTTTTGGCATACGAAAAAAGCTTAGTCCTAGGTATATAGGGCCGTTCGATATCCTCGAGCGAGTAGGTGATGTATCCTATCGTCTCGCTCTTCCGCCATCGCTAAGTGAGGTGCATGATGTCTTCCATGTATCCCAACTACGACGGTATATCCCGGACCCGAGCCACATCCTGGATCATTCGGAATTGGTTGTTGGCACCAACCTTTCGTATAAGGAGAGGCCCGTGTCCATATTGGATCGAAGAGAGAAGATACTCAAGAACAAGACAATCAAGTTAGTCCGTGTTGCTTGGGGTCATCACTCCTTGGGTGAGTCAACGTGGGAGCGTGAGGATGATATCCGATCGCGATATCCCGACCTGTTTGACCCGTAAGGTATAATGTATTCTTTATGCCTTATGCTCTCGGTTCCTTACTTGAATGAATGATTGCTTGCCTTGTTATAGCTTGTCTGTGACTAGTATAGCTTGTCCTTGCCTCTCTAGCCTCTTAATTAAAATTTCGAGGACGGAATTCTTTTAAGGTGGGTAGAGTTGTAATGACCGTAGTTCGTATTACGTATTTTGGTATACGTGTACGTAATTTTATTTCGTATTGCATGTCTTCTTGCATGGTTTATTTGACATTTTCATTAGCTTGGTTCGGTTCGGTTTGCCTGGTTCAGCTGGTTTAGTTTTTGCATGTGGACCACCTACCTACCACCACCATCACCATTTATATCTCACCTAACTTTTCTCTTTCCTCATAACTCCATAATTACTCCTTCTTCTTCTTCCTCCCTGGCGTAGAGCTCCACCTACCCCATTTTCCCACCGGCAAGTGCAGCTTGCTTCACGAGAGAACTCCAATTTTATTGCTTTAATGTCTTTCTTTCTCCATTTTTAGCTTCTTTAGTACTATACACTTTTGGATTCCCTGGCTCATTTTTTGTAGATCTAAGTTTATTTTATTTTCAGAATTCTTGGGTCTTGATCTATTTAACCTTGTTATTTTCAAGTTTTGATGGTTCCATGTTGTAGAGAATATCATTCTGCCCCATTTGACCTATGAAAGTCTGGATTCTGACCATAGATAAGGGATTATTTGTCACGCCCCGATCCCGCTAGGGTCGTCCGTCTTGCTTGGATCCCTGCGGGATCGATCGTCCTCGCTAAGGCGTGATGCCGTGCAAGCCTAAGTTGCGCTTGCACAAGGCCATGTACCTGCACAAAAACAACTAGTCAAGCAAAAACACACGCACGCACCCACTAGTCAAGCAAAACACACGCACGCACCCATTGCAGAAAACCAAATATTGGACACAGAGATTTGAAATAGAAATACTCATTTTATTCATAGCTTGTTTGGAATACAAGTACAAAGCTTTGTAACTCAGATTTGCCTTATAATTTGGCTACAAGATTCTTTTTGAAATACTCTTTTGAAATTAGCCACAATGCCCATACATGATATCCTTTATTACAAGCTGGAATTGAAAGACACCTTCAAAGGAAATGAAAACTGGAAACTTGCAATTGACTGAAAGTAAACTCCGAGGCGATCCACGAGCTCTACTGGGCTAGACGAGCTTCGGTGCCTCACTTGAAATCCCCCTGTCTCCTTTTGCTTCTGAAAAGGATGCCCACAACGTGGGTCAGTACACATCATGTACTGGCGAGCGGCTTTTGGCCGAACTCGCAAATCTCTGCACTAAATCAATATGTTGAGCTAACATTTTCTAGTGATCTTTCTACTTGTCTAGGTTCTTTTTAACAATTCATAAGAACATGACAGATAGAATATATCATAGCAACTTACCCTCGCCGGCAGTCATCCCTGCACAAAACCACGTTAGCACAATTTACATAATGAGTAATTCATGATTCATTCTTGCAGATATTGAAGTTGTCATTCGGGTCATGCAGGTGGACTATTCTACATGTTGGTCCATGGGTTTTCCCCATGATTAGCCGCTGTGACTCTTTGGTTCAGCTCGTCGCTAAGGACTCAGATCGACTCCCATTTTCACATGGAGGCCCTAATCTCTCCTAGGCCGAGCGGTTCCAGGTGCCCCCAGATACCACCCGAGAGACAAATATTTCCTTGTATACAAGTTGTCCGAGACCAAATGCATGCTCTAGCCGTTCTATCAGATGAGACACACTTGGACTTATGCACAGGTATACGACACGTTTGATTCGTGCCTTCAGGTTCTTCTCAACATGTACAAGTTCGTCTGTACATGTCTATATTTTCAAGCAGACTAGTGACAAGCAGATGATCATTCTTATCGAACAGATAGAGTGGCAACACATATTCTTGCATTTGATTCAATTCAATTATCTTCTCTTATCTTTTGTGGATGTGGTATCGTTGATCATTGGGACAAGGCAACAGAGTAGACTAGAGATCATTTTTCTTAGGCGTACAGATCAATGTCTGTTCGGTTGAAGCAACTCACCGAGATAAATCTTAGTAGAGAGAAGGAGGGACTTCACGCGCCGTTCACGAACAATTCACGCGGCCTACAATGGCACCAACAGTTGATTAGCATACTTCGTCTCTTTCTCTCAAGATTCGGAATGAATGCGAATGCGATGAAAGCGAACAATGAAAACCAATCATCGAAAACCAACACGAAAACGCATTCATCAAAACCAAGCAGCGAAGAGAAAACATTCAGCAAAACTCTTGGATTCATTTCAATAGAAGCCAATCCATCAATTGGAAAGGTTCATTGCATTTCATCCGTGATCAATCGATACCGGCAAAGGTTTCACCAAGTACTCAGTTCATGAATGAGTCAGCAAGCCGTAGGTATTACATAGTGGACCGCGAGGAGCGGGGCACTACATAATAACCCACCGAGAAAAAGTTTTGTCCTCAAAACTTAAGAAACAAAACTCACCTCCACTATTGTTGCATTCTGGGTCAAGCAACGTGGAGAGATTGAAGACGTGCGCATTAGTCCGCTGCGGCTGGTTGTGCGGATGGTCTCTAAGCGGCGGTGGGCCTGGCAGTTGCCCACGCTCTTCAGTGTCATCTTTATTCTGATCCGTTCTATTCTTTTTCGGGCAATATTTGACTGAATGGCCCTGTTGGCCACAACGAAAACAAGCGTTGTTAGCGGCACGACAGTCCTCTTTGACGTGCCCACTCTTGCCACAGTGACTGCAACTCTGGCCATTCACATAGCGGCAGTCTTCTTTGACATGCCCTCGCCGACCGCAGAAGCCGTATACAGGCTTGTTGTTTTGTTCCCCGTCAGTCTTTTTCTCTCCGTCATGATATCTCTTGGCGGGCTGATTCCGACTGTTCTGCGCTTTGTTGGACGCTTTCTTCTGCTCGAACTGTTCTACCTGGAGCGCCGCCTCAAAGGCTTGAGAATAGGACTCGCATTCTCGATTCAGCACACTTAACTGGATGTCGTAATTCAGACCTTCCACGAATCGATTTATGCGAGTCTGTTCCGTGGGGAGCCAAGCAGCGGCAAAATTTGCCAACTTAGCAAATTCAGATTCATAGTCCTCCACGGACATATCCCCCTGTTTCAGTGTGATGAAGTCATCCTCCATCTTCTTGCTCATGGCTCGAGGCAGATATTGATCGAGAAACGCCTTCTTGAACAAGGCCCACGAGATCTTTCCATTCCTAGCCGTTGCGAGCAGCGCCGGCTTCTTCGCCTTCCACCAGTCCTTCGCCCGCAGCCGTAGGAGCATAACGGCACAGACTACCTTTTTGCTACTTGGAACTCCTATGAACGCGAACAGAGTCTCTATTTTATCAATCCAGTCCATCACCTTGTCGGGTGACGTCCTGCCTTGAAATTCTGGAGGTTTCGCGTCCAAGAAGTCCTTTGGCCTAAAGACAGTGTGCCTTTGCGCTGGCTGGGGCTCTTCACCCTCTACAGGCTCGATCTCGGGCGTTCCCGTCTGTTCCGTCGCTGCGGTGGCATCTCGATTTGCCGCAAGCGCCGTGACAAGCTGGGTCAGGGCATCCAACTGCTTTTGTTGGGCAGCCACTCGGGCCTGGTGTATTTGGTTGTTTCCCTCACTATCCTGCCTTTGCAGCTCCAACATTCTCATGATCCGTTCTATCGGATCGGTCGAGCCAGAGGCACGAGGAGGAGCCATTTCTCTACAAAACAGTATAACTTCTGTCAGTCTCATAAAATATTATGGACTTATTGTATGGGGCATTGGTTTTCATAACTCAAAATCGGGACACTTTTGAAAGCCGTCAAAGTACTTTATATACTTTTTGAAAACGATATTTGCAAGAGGCCAAGGACGTAAACCTGGCTTTGATACCACTTTGTCACGCCCCGATCCCGCTAGGGTCGTCCGTCTTGCTTGGATCCCTGCGGGATCGATCGTCCTCGCTAAGGCGTGATGCCGTGCAAGCCTAAGTTGCGCTTGCACAAGGCCATGTACCTGCACAAAAATAACTAGTCAAGCAAAAACACACGCACGCACCCACTAGTCAAGCAAAACACACGCACGCACCCATTGCAGAAAACCAAATGTTGGACACAGAGATTTGAAATAGAAATACTCATTTTATTCATAGCTTGTTTGGAATACAAGTACAAAGCTTTGTAACTCAGATTTGCCTTATAATTTGGCTACAAGATTCTCTTTGAAATACTCTTTTGAAATTAGCCACAATGCCCATACATGATATCCTTTATTACAAGCTGGAATTGAAAGACACCTTCAAAGGAAATGAAAACTGGAAACTTGCAATTGACTGAAAGTAAACTCCGAGGCGATCCACAAGCTCTACTGGGCTAGACGAGCTTTGGTGCCTCACTTGAAATCCCCCTGTCTCCTTTTGCTTCTGAAAAGGATGCCCACAACGTGGGTCAGTACACATCATGTACTGGCGAGCGGCTTTTGGCCGAACTCGCAAATCTCTGCACTAAATTAATATGTTGAGCTAACATTTTCTAGTGATCTTTCTACTTGTCTAGGTTCTTTTTAACAATTCATAAGAACATGACAGATAGAATATATCATAGCAACTTACCCTCGCCGGCAGTCATCCCTGCACAAAACCACGTTAGCACAATTTGCATAATGAGTAATTCATGATTCATTCTTGCAGATATTGAAGTTGTCATTCGGGTCATGCAGGTGGACTATTCTACATGTTGGTCCATGGGTTTTCCCCATGATTAGCCGCTGTGACTCTTTGGTTCAGCTCGTCGCTAAGGACTCAGATCGACTCCCATTTTCACATGGAGGCCCTAATCTCTCCTAGGCCGAGCGGTTCCAGGTGCCCCCAGATACCACCCGAGAGACAAATATTTCCTTGTATACAAGTTGTCCGAGACCAAATGCATGCTCTGGCCGTTCTATCAGATGAGACACACTTGGACTTATGCACAGGTATACGACACGTTTGATTCGTGCCTTCAGGTTCTTCTCAACATGTACAAGTTCGTCTGTACATGTCTATATTTTCAAGCAGACTAGTGACAAGCAGATGATCATTCTTATCGAACAGATAGAGTGGCAACACATATTCTTGCATTTGATTCAATTCAATTATCTTCTCTTATCTTTTGTGGATGTGGTATCGTTGATCATTGGGACAAGGCAACAGAGTAGACTAGAGATCATTTTTCTTAGGCGTGCAGATCAATGTCTGTTCGGTTGAAGCAACTCACCGAGATAAATCTTAGTAGAGAGAAGGAGGGACTTCACGCGCCGTTCACGAACAATTCACGCGGCCTACAATGGCACCAACAGTTGATTAGCATACTTCGTCTCTTTCTCTCAAGATTCGGAATGAATGCGAATGCGATGAAAGCGAACAATGAAAACCAATCATCGAAAACCAACACGAAAACGCATTCATCAAAACCAAGCAGCGAAGAGAAAACATTCAGCAAAACTCTTGGATTCATTTCAATAGAAGCCAATCCATCAATTGGAAAGGTTCATTGCATTTCATCCGTGATCAATCGATACCGGCAAAGGTTTCACCAAGTACTCAGTTCATGACTGAGTCAGCAAGCCGTGGGTATTACATAGTGGACCGCGAGGAGCGGGGCACTACATTATTGGAGCTTGGGACATGGCCTTCATGGTTCTTCTTTTCGAAAAATTGGAGAAGAAGAACAGTGCTTGAACCGCATGGCTTTTCATGCGGCAAGTTCCCCCAGCCGTATGGCCCTGGCCGCATGGGACTTAGCTGCTTGGCTGGGATTGACTCCTGAACCGCATGGCTCTCAGAGCCGCATGAACTCGCTATTCCTAGCCGCATGAACTTTTGATCCCCTGACCGCATGGACTTGAACCCCTAGCCGCATGGGACCTAGCCGCATGGCATTGCTTGGACCGGGCCGTATGATCCTGATTGACCGAGCCGTATGGACTCCTTTTCTCCTGGCCGCATAAAGCCCAGTTCCCTTCCAGCCGCAGGGACCCGATCCCCTTCAGCCGTATGAACTTCTTTTCCTTCAGCCGCATGAACTTCTTTTCCCTCAGCCGCATGGACTCGATCCCATTAGCCACATGGGATCTATCCTCTCCCAACCGCATGAGTTATTTCCCAACCGCATGCCCCCTTATCCCCTGCTCCCTTCATGCGCCCTGAACCTCCAGCCGCATGAAACCTATATCCTGCGAGCAGCATGAGCCCATGAGCCCTACGCCGCATGAGCCCAAGTCCCCTGGCCGTAAGAACCTATTTTCCCTGAGCCGCATGACTCTTCCCCCAATCTTGCCCCTTTACTATTTCAATTATTGCATTATGCTTATGTATTATGACCCTCTGCGTAACCTGGGTCCCTTGATAGAATGCTTGTACCATGTAACCTTGCACATGTACCATGAATACGACAGTGACCCGTAGTGGTGCACTCTTGATAAGTAACTTAACATGATAGTGGCCCATCGTGGCGCACTCTTGAATAATAAACCTGACATGATATATCTCGTTATGCTGTTACGACGGCTAGCATGACATGAATAAATAGCCTGGACACCGTAGACGATTGTGTTTGTACAAATAAACCAGTATTGTCTTGCATCATGTCTAGAACAGGGCCCCTGAGTACCACGGTCAGGGGTACCTACTGAATTCAACTAAGGCTAATAACTAGAATAATCCAGTAGTCATGAAGAGATTTCCCAGCTACAGGCAATCCCGTTATCTGGGCGCGCCTGAGGACTTGTAGCCTGCCGACGAGTAGGGCATATTTCCAGCATACTGCTATGTGTTGCACCCTTCATGAACAAGATATTCGACCTGGATAACCTGGATGGTCTGTAGGGCTTGTGGCTATTGGAATAATCTCATTGCATCTTGTTAGTAACTACGCCTGTGATAACCCTAGTTAGTTAAAGTATCAAGCCGTACTTATTGCATGGCCGTGATTGATTGGATGGAATCTAACTCGGTCTAGTCTTGTCCTGATCCTGTACAAAATTGTTACATGAGCTGAACGCTTGTGTTTTACCTTATCGATAAATGGTGGGAAACCAAGTTTCGTTCAGATGAAAGGTTGCAACTCCGGTCCTTATTTGGTTTAAGGGTTGTAACCTGGCTATCTGAATAGTTCCATGGTTATCTTATCGTATATCATCATGATTTTCATATCTCCAGTTTTATTATATTTTTATGTTCTTTGCTAAATGCTGGTTTTAGTTCTTAAGTGAAGCCTCCTTTGTGGCACTTGCCCTTTCTGGGATCTGACCCAGCTGGTTTTGTATGGCCAGATACCGGAGCAGCTCCAGAGGATCTATTGACCTTCCAGTCCGATGTTGACCACCAGGCATAATCCGGGCAACGAGTGGGTTTCCCTTTTGTTCTCCCACTTTATTGTAAAAATATTCTTTTGAGGCATTTAGCCGGCGAGCACGTGTTAGCTCATATTGTACTTTACTTATTGTCTGCCTACGGGTTGTAACATGATTGACAAATCCTAGGGTTGATCATGTATGACTGAACTCTTGCTAGTTTTCACATTTTATAATGACTAGCTTCATGATCATCCAAATATGTAATATATGGGACGCCTTACTATTGTATATTTGGTGCTCTGACATCTTGTAACTGTTACTACTTGCTTGAGATTGAGACAATAGGCTTGTTCATGACCATAAGAGACTGATGGCTTGTAGTTAAACCCTCATGTATCTAGACAGCCGTGACCGTATAGCGAGGTGGGTTGCACTTCAATATACGTAGCTGGCTATGTATGCCCCCGCTCTCCAGTATTCTGGTTCTGGGGCGTTACAGCACCAGACCTACTCGTCTAGCCTAGGCGAACTTCCCTAAATCTCGCCGACACTCGCTGTCGCCACACGGGTCGCCGGAGGCAGCCGCGCGTGGGGGACAACAGGTTTCAGTTGCAGCAGCAACCGTAGTCTTAGGAGCCCGACTTCTCAGGTACGTTTCTCGTCCACCTCTCGACCAATTCCCGATCTATTTAATTCGTTACAACTACAAACTATACACCTATAGATAACATCAATTCGATTTTATTGGAACATGCTTGATTCTGTGGAAAACCTATTCAAAATCTCGAGAAAAACTTAACTATTAGGCAAAAATGGAGTTCTGAAATCAGTTGAGAACACAATATTTGAAGGTTGTTTTCTTCCAACCAATTACACCAAATTCTTATTTTATTTTTCTGTATTATAGTCAACATAACCATGGTCAGAACCCTCCAACTAGTTTTAGTTATTGTTTAATATATTCCATGATAAATTAGTTTAAAAATCCTGAAAAATCAGTTTTAAAAACTCTAAAAATCTTCAATACGACGTCCGTCCCGACAAACCGGACGACTCGTCACAAACCAAAGGCATCGAAGGTGCGTATCGACTTTGTGGACGTGTGGGCTTTGACGGAATTTAAATTGGTCGCGTGTGCGCGATGAATTTGACCCGTATTCGTCGAAGAACGCCGTATCGATCCTTTTCCAAATTTTCCAATTACTTTGTGCACACTCGTCAAATCGCGACGAAACTTGCGCCATTGGACTCGAAATATTTTTCTGGTCCTGTGAGCCAAGTTTGGTCCGATTTTGAGACAGTTGACCGGATCGCCATTTTGCGGACCCCATGATCCGACTCAACTGGCGATTTTGTGCACGGCTCATCGGAATCCAAAATTGGACATACCGTTGAGTTTGTCTCGAAAAACCGGATCCGTAGACATATATTTTAACGACTTTAGAGATGGCACGCATTTCGGTACAAAGCGGGTCTAACGACGGACATCATTTTGATCCGAAATTACGGTTTTCCCCCATATCCAGAATTGGACTTTTGGGTAGGCATTTTAGCACATTTTTTATATTCCAAAACTGTTGGTGATGTTTGTTTCAACATCCAAGAACGTTTGCGGGAGTTCTATACTTGCAGCCTCTTCTAACTTGTTGATTTCATCTACTGGACATCGTCAAAACACCGAACAACCACCAGGCAAGTATACCTTGCTAATTTACTGTCATATTATTTATTTTCATCATTTAATTACTTTGTTTCACATTTTTAGCTTCATTTGTTATAAACTGTGCGTCCAAGCCATACTTGGGTGCAAGCGACTCTATTAGTCATTTTTGTTGTTTTATTTTATTTGATGCATGATGACTTAGTTTTAGCGGACTATATTTTCATTGTGGGATATCCTTATATCTCCATTGGCGATGACACTCACTACACGGTTTGAGATATTTTGCTAGGGGCACGGCTTGCATATTGACTGGTTATCTCTATGTAAGAAGTCGTGTGACGGATAGATGATCGTAACTGCTATGACTAGGGTATATAGACTCAAGCAGTTACAAAACTGGATAGGTTATGGAAATGACTTGGTCAGTGTGAAAAATTTTGGGGGAGGACATTCACTAGTGCGTATGGAAAGCCAAACAATTAAACCATAGTCTCCGGATGAAACTATGGCGAGATATATTTACAGATACCCTCTGACGTTTTGGACGTTTGTCACGACCCGCACCCGAATATACGGGTATGAATACGTGGGCCACGTCCAGCCTACGCCGCAGTATCGGTGGTAGAGCGCTGTCAAATACCCGATACTAACTACAACATCTAAAAGATCCAATACTATAAAGATAATCATATCACATCACAAAAGCTAAGGAAGATAAGACAAGAAATAATATCAATATCACTAGAACAACTAGAATCTACAAGGATCATATAAGACAAGAATGAAATGGAAGAAAAACAATAACAAAACTAAATAACTACCGGGCCTAGCACTCATGGGAGACAACTCACGGTGAAAGAATATCGAATATGCCTCAGCTAGCAACATCCTGTAGTCCAATTATGAGGGCATAACAACTCCTAAAATATTGTCAACATATCCAGTCAGGATGAGAACGAGTACATAAACTAATAACAGTTCCATATGAATTGACAAATTCTATAAGAGACAATTATAATGAAATACATGATGAAATATCAAGACTGGAAATAAAGTAGTATATGTAAAACTGGATATCATGTCTGGGTATGAAATACTGGAATGTAGAACAGTACAGTAATATTCGATGTATAATACAAATATAAATAGTGCCTTGAGATATTATAGCATTATGTGATCGGCTTGGATCAAGATCAGGCTATTCCATTTAGCCCGACTATCACAGAAAAAAATCTCAAGAAGGGTCAAGCCGGCCAACATGGAAAGTGAGCACAAGAAATATAAGATCTCGCTACACCCTATGTGCAGTGAGGGTGACGCAAGCACAAGAATAGTGACATGGAGGTATTGATCACATAATCTATAATAACTATCCAACTCCGAATAGTATAATGGATCCGGACATGTCACGTCATGATGCAGGATTCTCTAAGAGGGTAGCAAATCCCCTTAGGAATCAGCGTCTATACAAATACAAGAAAAATAAGATCGAACAATGTACCAATATACCATGGTAACCCAGGAATGACATCTCATGATAGGATCCGACGTATACTAGTTCGTGTACCATCGTGTTGGAAATCAAGTAAAATACTACAACTGAATCGGATATAGCAGATATCAAGACAATGAAAACTATCAGAGATCGCCTGATGTCCTGAGCAATAAGTGAGGGTTTATGCCTGAACCGACGTCACAGAGACCTAACATAAATTTACAGGGTTACTTAGTGTTCTAGAGTAAACAATATATATAAATACATTAATTCTATGCTTCTAGGCCTGTTCTAGGTCAAACTCAATCAAACTGGGTCAAAGGTTGACTTACAGTTGACTTTGGCCAACTGGTCAACTCCTAGGCCACTCTAGGTTAAACTAGATCAAAGCTAGTGTCTATAATCATCCATATAGATAACTGGTCAATTTCAGTGATATGAAATCACTGGAATCGACGGATCTCAAAATACGAACCAAAAAGGGAAGGATTATAACAAATGGTGATAGATAGGGAAGAGTCTACAGATATTGTCGAATGATAAAACAAACATCACCAACGTATCCAGAAAGGTCAAAATAGCTAGAATAGCCTATCCATAAGTCCAATTTGGACACATGGGTAAAAAGGTAATTTAGAGTCAAAACGGCGTCCGTGTCGGACCCACTTTGCACCAAAAATACGTCAGAATAAAAGTCCTCAAAACCTAGCAAAATATATGTTTACGAATCCAGAATGATGATACGAACTCAACGGTATATCCGAAATTGGATTCCGATGACCCGATCTCAAAATGGTCCGTTGACTCGGATATTGGAATCCAATTTGCATGAAAATACGTGTCAGAGAAAATGTCCACAAAACTTAGCAAATTATATGTCAACGAGTCCAGAATGACGATATGAACTCAACGGTATATCCAGAATTAGATTCCGATGAGCCGATCTAAAAATGGCATGTTGACCCAGACTGTAGGGCCCGCCGTGCACCAAAATGTGTATCGAGGCCAACCTCCTCCAAATCAAGCAAACTTTATATGAATTCATGCCAGAACGACGCCACGAGTCTACTAGTGGTGTCAGAATTGGAATCCGGAGTCCCGGGTCCAAAATTAGAATTTTACAAGTTGGAAATTACGAATTCGGACGGCCAACTTTGACGTCAAATTCAATCAATCAAACGTGCTCATAATAAAATAAAACTTGAGGGAAAGGAAGAGGGTTATACCAGCTATGCACAGGAACTGGTGGCACACCAAACGAAGCTGCGATGGAGGAGATACGAGCCGACGAAGTTGGCTCCGCAAAACTGTCCAAAAATTATACAATTTAAACGGTCAACTTGGCGGCCGATTTTGATGTATCAAACGACAAAATTAACGGATGAAACTTGAGGGAAATGAATAGGGATATACCGAGATTGTGACGGAAGAAATGGATCGACGATCCAACGGTCGGATTTCTCGAATAATGTATGCAAAATTGCTGTCCTGAAACGCAATTTGAGAGTTCGATCCCGCGTGCGTCACGACGGGATTTCGTGCAAAATGTACGAATCGTGCGTTTCTTACACCGAAGGCAAGGGGGCACGCCACGGGGGAGCTCACCGGGGTCGCGCGTGGCTTGGGGGCTCGCTGGTCGCGATGGCGGCGCGCGGCTGCTGCTATGGCAGCTGTTGCTGCGGCCTGCTGGACGCTGCTGCGGCCTGCCCTGCTCGATCGATGGGGGACTCGTCGGCCACATTGTCACTCCCCGATCCCGATATACGTATTCTTTCATGAATTCTGTACATGGTATCCTGTATTTAGCATGTGCCTAATTTTATTTATTATTTATTAATATTTGCATGTAGCTTTTAAGCATGTCATTAGTGAAATGGTTAGAGCATGTTTAGAGATTAGGGTTTTCTTAAGCCAACCCTCACCCACTATAAATAATCTCTTGTACACTCACTTTCCTCATTCACTCTCTCATTCATTTCCCTCAACCACCAATCCTCTTAGGCAAGTACAACTTGCTCAAAAGTGGATATTTGTGTATTTTTTATTCTTAATTTTTCCTTTGGTATTATTTGTCTATATTGTTCTTCTCTTTATTCTCTACATGTTTAGTTCTTGGAGTTTTTGATTTTAATGACTAGTTTTGTGTAGATCTAAGTTTCTAAAACTAGGGTTTTATGGATTTTCATGGTTTTGATCTATCAAACTTAGTTGTTTTTGAAAACTAGTGGTCCTAGGTTGTAGAAAATCTTATTCTACCCAATTTTGGCTTTTGAACCACCAAATTTTGACTTATTTTGAGAAAGTTATACCCAAAACAATATTTGGACATCTTCTATGTTCATCTGTCTTAGTTCTGTCAGGGACGATGAATAGTGCCGCATAGATGAATAGTGCCGTAGGAATGAATAGTGCCGTATGGATAAATAGTGCCGCATAAATGAATAGTATCGTATGGATGCATAGTACCGCAGGAATGAATAGTACCGTAGGAATGAATAGTACCACATGGATGCATAGTACCGCATGGATGAATAGTACTGCAGGAATGAATAGTGCCGCATGGATGCATAGTGTTGCATGGATGAATAGTGCCGTATGGATGCATAAGTGCTGTATGAAATAAATAGTGCCACAGGAATGAATTGTGCCGCATGGATGAATAGTGCCACGGAAGGCCGCATAGTACCGCATAGTGCCACAGAAGGCAGTATAGTATCGCATAATGCAGCATAGTGCCGCATAAGGCTGCATAGTACCGCAGAATGCCGCATAAGGCTGCATAGTGCTGCAGAAGGCCGCATAGTGCCTATTTTGGCTATTTTTGGCTGTTTTATGTCCTATTTGCCTGAATTGTGGCCAGAATTTTTCCCAACTCCCAACATGAAAGTTGTAGATCTTTGTCTTGGCTTCAAGAATCTTCATGTCTCACTTTAACCAGAATTTATATGTGACTTTGTCACCTTGCACCTTGTGCACCTTTTACCTTGCACATTGCCCGTGCGCCGTTTGGGCCACTTCATGACTTACGGGCACTTCATTCCTTAAGTGCGTAGTGCCTTTTTGTTCTCTTCCCTCTTGTGTCTTGGTCCTCATTCTTGATCTGACTAGCTATGCGTGTGCTGGATAACCCTATGTGTGTACTAAGGTACAATTTATGTGAGCACCGAGGTGCTATCCTATGTGCTAAGTGTTCCTACGTGATACCTGCTAGTACCTCCAAGAGTCCAGCATTTACATAGCGAATGGTCGGTATCAATTATATGGTATGTGTTGTGTGTTGCATTATACCAAGAAGGGGGTACGTACGTATGACTCCATGAGTCAGTACGGATCCCTTCTTAGGGTACTCGTACAATGTACGACATCTAGGGGAGTGGACATGTGACCACGACATGTGAACTCCTAGGACAACCTAGGGATTAACTAGGCAACTAACTTGGTAGATGCATCGGGTGGAAAGAATCCTGAGATCGTGCCATACTAGCCACCCGAGGTCCAGTCCTGACGTGTCGGGTTGGCCGTCACGGATATGGTTTCATTCGCCTTTAGCAGATGACTATATCCAACTTCTACGAGCTATGTGTTATATGTACTAGCACGGTAGCCCTCCGGGGGACCGGTGCATACTCAATGTGCTATATGTCTAATGGTTTGGCTAGTCCTGCTGGGTTGACACGATCTGAGGATTCCTTTTAATCAGTATCGCGGAGATAACTCCGCCAATTATAGAAAGCCGCAGGAATGAATGGCCGCTTGAAAAATGACTTGACTGTGCCTTGTAACTTTCGTTAGCAGCCGAGGGACATGGACTGTCATGGTGCGTGGTCCAACCCATGTCCTTGTTTGGTTGTTGGGTTGGGCTATCGTGCTGTAAGAGGCTATGGACCGAGGTTACGACCGGAAGCTTTTATTATTACTAGTATTATTATTTTATGCTTGGATTTTATCTCACTCTTTTGTGCTACCTTGTGGTACTTGCTATTTGGGACTGACCCTGCTGGTTTTGTTTAGCCAGATCACGTAGCAGAGCCTGAGGATCCGACCTTCCTCCATGACGTCAATGGTGCATACTAGGAGCATGGCTGGCGGGGGACTCGAGTGGGTTTCTTCTCCACCACTCTATATCTTTACTTATGTTCTGGCATTTAGCCACCGGCACCTGTTTAGCCGGCTAATCTGGATATTTTGTCTTTTGCATAATTTGTAATTAAATCAGATTGCAGCTGAATACAATTATGTACATATGACTCTCTGGGCTAGCTGTAATGACCGTGGTTCGTATTACGTATTTGGAATACGTATACGTATCTTGACTCGTATTTTATGTCTCTTGGCTTAGTCTATTTTGGGTTGGCTTGGTTTGGCTTGGGTTGTTCATTGGTTCATCATGAACCAAGGGGAGAACCCCTACCTACCACCACCATCACCATTTATTAACCCATTCCCTCATTCTCTCTCTTTATTTACTTCTTCTTCTCCACCATTACTTCTTCAACCACTAGGAGGGAGAGAGAGGGCTTTAAAAAGTGCAACTTGCTTCATGAAGGATCTCAAGTTTTATTGTTCCATTCTCTTCCTTACTTGATTCTAAGCCTCTTTAGAACTTGGCATTTTTGGATTTGATGGATGGATTCTTGTAGATCTAAGTTTGTAACTTTTTGGTTTTTCTTAGTTTTGATCTCTAAAACTTGATTATTTTCGAAAACTATTGGTTCTAGGTTGTAGAGAACTCAATTTCATGCGGTTTTGGCTTTTGTTTCGCTTGATTTCGACTTCGAATGAGGAAGTTATGGCCATGGCAAGTTTTCGGAACTTTTATAGCTGAACTTGCTGTTTGGGGACGATGACCCCCATGCGCCCGGGAGGCCATGCGCCGGGAGGCCATGTGCTGTGAAGTCCCGACAACGCATCCATTAACTCCGAGCGCGTCATGCGCGTAGGTTCCCTACGCGCATGTACTGAAGACGTAACATGAGTTTCCCACGCGCCAATGGTGCAGGAATCCCCCGCGCCAATGGTGCAGGAATCCCACGCGCCGCCAATGGTGCAGGAATCCCACGCGCCGATTGTGCAGATTGTGCAGGAATCCCACGTGCCGATAGTGCAAGAATCCCACACGCCAATGGTGCAGGAATCCCACGCACCGATTGTGCAAGAATCCCACGTGCCGATTATGCAGGAATCCCACGCGCCGATGGTGCAGGAATCCTACGTGCAGATTGCTCAGGAATCCCACGCGCCGATTGTGCACGTGTCTCGACCCGTACCCTAGAGTAAGGGCACGAGACGCGGGTACGTCCAGCCTACGCCGCAGTGTCGGCGGTAGAACGCTGTCCTAGGTCAACATACATCTAGCAATATATCTCTAAATAGTTTATACTCCCCGAATGGGGGTGACATAACAGTAATAAACTCAATCACAACTAAGGAAGAGATAGCACGATATGAAATAGAACTCAAGGAAACAAATAGATGATAAAGTAGTCTAAGATAATCCCAGCAAATATCAAGAAGTACATGGTCTCAGATACTGAATGAAATAATATGTACAACTCAGAACTCAGAATAAAGTCTAGCTAAACATGTCTCAAGACTACATAAAAGAAGATAAGCCTAACTAATCTAGTCTAGGCAATCGGGGTGATGTCCTTAGCTAGAGCTGGGTCCTCCTGAGGGTCCAGCTCGCAAGTGTCATCTAAGGCTGTCCCGTAGTAAGTATCCAGGCAGGCCTCCTCCTCATCCTCTGTAATATTTTTAACAGGTCTAGTCAGGACAGGAGCGAGCACAGTACATCTCAACAGTTCATAGCAGGTTAAAAAATATAATCATGCAGTAAAGTAAGATACAAGTACTGAAAGAATACAGCATGTAAACAGAGAGAAACTACAATAGAAATATCTACTATAAATAGAGACTAACAGTGGCTAGTGAGTCAGAGTACAATATAGACATGTAAATGGCATAGGAGATTCTGATAAGACACTATGGAAGAGATTCTGATAAGATACTACTTGGGTATTATTCACATGTCTATTTCTACTCCCCCGTACCCCCAATCAATACACAAGAATCCAACCAGGTTATGTTATGATTCCATGCAAAGGCCCCCGAAGGGTGATACATGAATGTCCCATAAATGGGGATTCTAGGAGATTCTAGGATACCCAGTAAATGAGATAAGAGATTCTAGGAGACTGTGATCATAAGAGTATATGTCACAAGTGATCAAAGAACCAGTGAAGCATAGTGATATGCCATGTAAGTGAAACGCACAGAACATGTAGTACCCGATGCTCCCTAAGGATAACATCTCAAAAAGGGATCCATATAGTACCAATCCGTGTGACCAACGTGACAGTACAAGTAAAGTAATTTAATACAGGAAATAATTCTAAGCAGGATATGAAATGATCAGAGAATGTACTCGCCTGGTATCTGAGTGTCCAATAAGAAAGTACTGTCCGAGGAGTGGTGTCTGGCTCCTAATCAGAACAGCACAAGTCACAACAAGTCCAAAATGGTATAATAAAGTCCTACTATGCATTCTACATGATTCTAGGTCTATCTAGGCCAAAGTCAACTCTTGGTCAACTCTGGTCAACCCTAGAAGTCAAACTAGGTCACCAAGTCAAACCTAAGTCAAACTAGTCTAACTAGTCTATTCTAGGTCTAAATAAGCTATACAAGACCATTCTAGACTTTCTAGGCAAACTGACTCACATATATGCCATAGGCTGTATCATGCCTATAAGCCACCCCTAACACAAGGCTATATGTTATTATCTTACACCTAAAAAAATACTACACATATGATATATTATCTAACACAATCATAGACATACACTAGCATTAGGTTACCTATATACCTATACATAGGTATAGGCACATTCACATAGATATCTATATTACAAACCTTACTATAGGTTATAATACATATATACAAATAGATATATATTCATCTCACATATTATCATATATAAGGTACCTACATATATGTATCCACATATCTACATAATACATGTTACATATATAACTAGGCTTTCATGATATAGTAGAGAGAGAGAGAGAGAGCATAAGTGTATGTGTGAGTGTAGAGAGTGAGAGAGTGCAAGAGTAGGTGGGCATTGTGTGAAGAGAGAAGACATGTGTGTGTGTGTGTAGGCTGCAACATGTGACAGGAATTGGAAATAGGTAGGAATGTGATTGTGTGTGTGATGAAGAGTTAGGGTGTGTGTAGAGTGATAACAATGTGTGTGTGAAACTGTGAGACAGTGAACAGTGAAGAGAAGGAGGGGAAACCAATTCAATACTCCATGTTTTCAGCCCCAAATCTCACTCCAAATCAATAACTCAATGTAATGTGAGACTTCACATCAATCTCAGGCTTTTAGAAAGGAGAGAATCAGTTCAAACCATTGATCAACACAACTCAAAATTAGTTAGGAAAATCCAGTTTTCAGTCCCTAGGTTCTAATTTCAGTTTGAACTCAAACTCCCACAAAATCAAACCAAAATTGACATATAGCAAGATTACATATAGGTAAACTATATTAGGTTGTAAAACATGCAATAAACAGTGATTAAGTAGGCTAAAACAATTGCCAAAATTTACTTTTCAAAAACTGGAAATCTGGAATTAAATGCTATATTTTATGACTTTGGGTAAATGGCAAATGATGATAAAAATCAAGTTAAACTATAGATTTAATGGTTAGTAAATAAAATATACATGTATATGAGTCATACAGGGTATTTGTGTCCAAACAAAGTGGACACAAACGTGTCCAATCGAGTAAAACCCAAACAGTGCAAAACTGGCACTGTTCAGTGCACTGAGTCGTGCATGTGTGCACGCGTATCGTGCACACGACACAGTCCAACCTAGGACTCGTGCACACCAACCCAGGTTGACCACCTATAGGGCTACCCAATAGGCTAGCTAGCCCGTGTCCAAGTCGTGTCTGTGTCGGATACGAGGGTCGTATCAGTGAGGAAAAATCCAGTGCACAGTGTTAGTGTAATCCCCGTGCAACGAGGATTTCTCCCTTGACACGCTACGTGGACACGTGAGACTTGACACGTGGCATGTCAGTCAGTGCCCCATGGTTCGTGTCAAGTTTCGTGTCAAAATAATGTGTGTCGTGTCCTCCAGAGCCCCCGAACAGCAGGGGATCTCTGTAGCCTGTGCGCGCGGGTGTGCGGCGCGTGTCCATGCGTCTATTTCGACACAAACCGACTCTAACACCACCACAGAAGAATAGAAATCAATAAGCAATAACAAAACCTAACTTTCTATTTAAAAACATTGCACAAAATCAATCGAAATGCCCTTTGAGGCATTTCGACAAACACCTAGGGATAACTCCTGATACGTGTCCAAACGGACACGAAACTGATGCAATCCGACACGAAACTAATGCAGACACTTAGGGGACTCCTAGGGCTTCCTAAATATGTAAAGAAATCGAAAATACATGAAGAAATAAGGAAGTTACCTATGGATGAACTTTCAAGAAAAATCCCCTTTGTTGAGCTCCTCTCTTGATATCCCAATCCAATCAAATCAACCTCAAACTGAAATAAAACTCCAATAATAGCAAGAACAGTAATATTAGGATCCAATGCAACTTGTTTGGGGAAAAAATGATCTAAAAAGGATTTTCTATGGTTTTTTTGAACATGGAGACTCACATCTTTCTTTTCTTGAAATAAATTCCTAAAGAAGAGGCTAGCCCTAGATTTTAGGAGAGATTATATAGTGGGAGAATCCCTAGATTGGCTAAGGTAGCCGGCCAACAATGCCTAGGGATTAGGGTTTGGTATTTGTCTTGGGCTTCGGGCCAACCTACAAGGCTATGGTTTGATTTGATTTATTAAAGGCTCTAAATCATAAGCCATGACTTATGGCTTTCTAAATCCTAATGCTAACTAGAGTCTAATGACCAAACCAATGATTAGGCTAGGTTAGACTAGAGTCACATAACCTAACCAAGTCCATACTAACTAGGGTTAGCTCCTAGGTTGGTCTACAAAGGTCCAAACTAGTCAAAATCAATCTAGTCCAAACAATTCCAAAATAAATCCTAAAAATTCCCATAAATTCTAATAAATTTAAATTACCCCAAAAATGTTAAAATTACCCTCACACTAGAAATATGGTAGTGACAAATCTACCCTCCTTAAAAGAATTTCGTCCTCGAAATTGAAAGGCGAAATACAACTGATGAGAAGGATAGAAAGTTTACCTCACGGTCGAAAAAGATAAGGGTAGCGCTCGCGTATCTCATCCTCCCGCTCCCAGGTAGACTCTCCTGGAGAATGATGCCTCCATGCGACGCGTACCAAAGGTATCACCTGGTTCCTAAGAACCTTCTCCCGTCGATCCAGAATCTCCACTGGCTGCTCTGGATAGCTGAGAGAAGGCCCAACCTCTATCTCTGAATGATCGAGCACATGGATAGGGTCAGCCACGTACCGTCTCAACTATGATACATGAAATACGTTGTGGACCTCCACTAGCACAGGCGGCAAGTCTAGCCTGTATGCAACGTCACCGACTCTCCCGCTGATAACGAAAGGGCCGATGAGGCGCGGGCTAAGCTTCCCGCCTCCACCAAAACGTATCGTACCACGATTCGGAGATATCCTCAAGAAAATCTGGTCTCCGATGTAATCACAAACAAGGTCTCAATTAATTATAATAAACAAACATGATCAAAAATCACAAACAATAAACCTAAATCTAATCCTACTCTAATCTGTACCTCAAACTCCAACGGCCTCCGGTGGCTATCGGCCCAGTGCCGATGTCTATCCTGCACCTCGCGAAGTCTGTACCTGATGAACTTCACCTTCTTGGCTACATCAACAACCATCTCTGGCCCCAGTAAAGCTCGCTCACCAACATCATCCCAAGATAAGGGTGTACGACACCTACGCCCGTACAGAGCCTCGAAAGGTGACATCTCAATGCTGGCCTGGAAACTGTTATTGTAAGCAAACTCCACCAAATGAAGATGATCCTCCCAGGAACCTCCAAAGTCCAGGACGCACGTCCGCAGCATATCCTTAAGTGTCTGAATAGTCCGCTCTGACTGTCCGTCCGTCTGGGGGTGGTATGCAGTACTAAACTTGAGCTGAGTGTCCAAGCTGGTCTGCAGACTCCTCCAGAAATGGGAAGTAAAACGGCTATCCCGATCTGAGACGATGCTGACCGGAACCCCGTGAATCCTGACTATCTGCCGTATATACATCTCCGCCAGCCTCTCTGTAGACGTACCCACCTTGAATGGCAAGAAGTGGGCCGATTTGGTCAACCTGTCAACGATGACCCAAATTGCGTCTTTCCCTCCTGGAGTACGCGGCAAGCCTGAAACGAAGTCCATAGTGATATGCTTCCATTTTCACTCGGGAATGGGCAGCGGCTGCAACAATCTACCAGGCCTCTGCCTCTCTGCCTTGACCTGCTGACAGACCAAGCACCTAGCCACGAAGCGAGCCACCTCTCGCTTAATCCCTGACCACCAAACATGCTCCCTCAGATCTCGGTACATCTTGTTGGTACCTGGGTATATAGAGTACTGAGATCTGTGGGCCTCCTGCATAACCTGCTCCCTGAGATCTCCGCTGGGCACACATAATTTGGAACCGTGCCTCAAGGCACCATCCTCTGCAAGAGAAAACTCGCCCTCCAGCAATCCTGCTCGAACCTGCTCTCGAAGATACCGCAGAGCAACGTCCTCAAACTGTGCCGACTTGATCCTCTCCATCAAGTTTGACTGAATCTGCATCCCCCATAACTGCATCTGCACTCCGGGCACGATCACCTCAATCCCAAGGCTCTTCAAGTCTGCAAGCAAATACCGATCCATGGTCAAACACATGGCTGTCGGATACCTACTCAAGGCATCGGTAACCACGTTGGCCTTCCCTGGATGATACTGAAGTAGGATGTCAAAATCCTTCATCAACTCTAGCCATCTGTGCTGTCTCATGTTCAACTCCTTCTGAGTGAACACATACTTTAAGCTCTTGTGATCTGTGAAGATCTCCACCCTCTCACCATACAGATAATGCTTCCATAACTTCAGAGCAAATATCACTGCTGCCAGCTCCAGGTCGTGGGTAGGGTAGTTCTTCTCATGGGTACGCAATTGCCTGGAAGCATAGACAATCACCTTCCCATGCTGCTGCAAGACGCAACCCAGCCCCTTTCCTGAAGCATTACTATAAATAGTGAAACCACCTGATCCTGAAGGCAATGTCAGAATCGGAGCTGTCGTAAGCCGCTTCTTCAACTCATCAAAAGCTGCCTGACACTCCTCTGACCAAACGAACTCAGCATCCTTCCGGGTCAACCGAGTCAACGGCTCTGCAACCCGGGAGAAATCCTGTACGAATCTCCGATAATATCCTGCCAGCCCCAGGAAACTCCTGATCTCTGCAACTGAAGTCGACGCTGCCCATGCCTCAACTGCTACAATCTTCTTGGGGTCAACTGAGATACCATCTCCAGTCACCACATGCCCCAAGAAGTCCACCCGGTCCCAGAAGAACTCACACTTGGAGAGCTTCCCGTAAAGCTGCTCCTTCCTGAGAGTCTCCAGGACGATCCTCAAATGCTCCTCGTGCACGTCCTCAATCTTGGAATATACCAAGATATCATCAATGAATACTACCACAAACTGATCCAGATACTGATGGAACACCTTGTTCATACGGTTCATAAATACTGTTGGTGCATTGGTTAGCCCAAACGGCATAACCAAAAACTCGAACTGCCCGTACCGCATCCTGAAAGCGGTCTTGGGAATATCCTCCCTCTTCACCTTCACCTGGTGATATCCCGACCTCAGATCAATCTTGGAAAATACCCGAGCTTCGCTCAACTGGTCAAATAGATCGTCGATCCGTGGCAGTGGGTATTTGTTCTTGATCGTGAGGTTGTTGAGTGCCCTATAGTCAATACACATGTGTACTGACCCATCCTTCTTCGGCACGAACAACACTGGTGCACCCCATGGCGACGAACTCGAGCGGATGAAGCCCTTGTCCTGTAGCTCATCCACCTGCTTCTTCAGCTCTACTAGCTCACTGTTGTTCACCCGATAGACATCCTGAGAGATGGGTTCCGCTCCTGGAACCAAGTCTATCGAGAACTCTATGTCTCTGTCTGGTGGCAATCCCGGCAACTCCTCTGGGAAAACATCCATATACTCTGCTATCAAGGGGTGTGGAATCTTCTGCTCCTCGATCGAGACTCCACAGAAGACTCCGCTGCTCTGCTCTGCCTGACGTCTGGAGTACTCGAACTCTGGCTCCCCCGGCGCTCTGAAGAGAACTCTACCCCCTCTGTAATCAATGCTGGCGTGGTGCCTGCTCAACCAATCTATGCCTAGTACTATATCGTAGTTCGGCAATGGCATTACGAGCAGGCTCACCTCCAACTCACGGCCTTCCAAAACTACTCTCCGACCCTTACAAACATCACTCACGAGGATAATACCACCCCCGGTCGTGATCTTGTAAGTTCTAGGCAACGATTCAGCTACGATACCGTGTCTAATCGCAAAAGATACTGATATGAAGCTATGCGAAGTACTGGAATCGAATAATGCAAAAGCTTGACTGGAGTCGAGTAGAATCGAACCTGCAATCAGCTCTCCTATCACCTATGCATCTCCAGCTGCCATGGCGAAAGCTCGCCCCTGCTGGCCTCCCCTGGCCTGCTGCTGGTGCTTGACGAACCTCTGCTGCTGTGTCGGCAGGGCTGGTCCCCTCTGCTGGCCTGCTGGAGCCCTGGCTCCTCCTTTCGGGCCTGCTCGTGCTATCCGGCACTCCCTTATCTGGTGGTCTGCTGAACCACACACCAGGCACTGGCCCAGCCTCTTCCGGCACTCATTGAAGACGTGCCCAGGCTTCTTGCAGTAGGCACAAGTGACACCCTGCCTCTGACCCTGCTGGTACTGTCTCGGCTGCTGCTGCTGATGGACTGGCCCCTGCTGGATCGGCTGCGGCTGAAACTGCCTCATCTGCTGGTGCTGAAAGTGGGGCCTCTTGGCCTGGCCCCCGCTGCTGCTGCCTCCAACTGGGTCTCGCCCCCTCTTGAGCCTAGGCTCAAGATCATCCTCTGCTAGCAAGGCTCCTGTCAAGATCTCCTCGAACGTAGCATCCCGGTTGCCCTTGGTCAAGGACTTGACCTCCTTGACTAGACCCTTCCGGAACCTCTGGGCCTTCGCCGTCTCGCTCAAGCCCTCTACAAACCTGCCGAGGCGGCCAAACTCCCCGACGTACTCCTCCACTGAAAGACTCCCCTGGACTAGGCTCTCGAACTGCGACTCCAAGGCTCTGAGTGGTGAATCTGGGAAGAACTTTTTCTTGAAGAAGCCCTTGAACTGCTCCCAAGTCTGCCCAGGTAACCCCACCCTGGGGTCTGACTGATACCAGGTACGAGCAAGATCTCGCATCCGGCTAGCTGCGACCTCGATCTGAAGATCTGCTGGTATCCTGGCCAGGCGGAAGATCTCCTCTATATGCTCGATCCACTCATCGGCATATAGGATCCCCTCTGTCCCCAAAAAGTCTCTGGGGCTCATCTTCTGAAACTGCTCGATCCCCGGTATCCTCGGCTGCTGGACCACCGGTCGTGCTGCAACCGTCGTAAGGGCCAACTCCATGCCCCTATCCTGTCGAGCCTGCTGCCGGTCCATGAACTGCTGGAAGTATGCGAACATCTGCGCTGCATCCACGTATCCTGTAGGTGGTGGCTGCTGGAAGGGATCCTCTGGAATGACCGGGTCCTGCCTCTGAGCCGGTGGAGGCATACCCCCTGCTGCTACTGCCGAAGTCTAAATACGAGAAGAGGTGGCAGGAGCTGCAGTCCCCTGGCCTCGCTGTACTGGCTGGGAGGTAGCAGTCCCGTCCATAGCATCCCCATGAATGGTACGCTGCGATCGAGTCTCTACCATCCTGAAGATAGACAAACAAGAGTATCAATTTCTGAGAAAGAAGCGAAATAACAAAGGCGGACAGTTAAAATTCAAAGGATCAGCTGACAATAAGGATTTGATGGCAATAAACGAATTTTTCCTAAAGTGATTGAGTACCTTAAAATTAATGTCCTATATCCTACTGCAGGCTGTAGTGATACTCTAGTTCGAATACCACTACACTTCTAGTCTCGACCTGCATGGGCCACCACTAAAAATGTGTCACGACCCGCACCCTAGAGTAAGGGCATGAGACGCGGGTACGTCCAGCCTACGCCGCAGTGTCGGCGGTAGAACGCTATCCTAGGTCAACATACATCTAGCAATATATCTCTAAACAGTTTATACTTCCCGAATGGGGGTGACAAAATAGTAATAAACTCAATCACAACTAAGGAAGAGATAGCACGATATGAAATAGAACTCAAGGAAACAAATAGATGATAAAGTAGTCTAAGATAATTCCAGCAAATATCCAGAAGTACATGGTCTCAGATACTGAATGAAATAATATGTACAACTCAGAACTCAGAATAAAGTCTAGCTAAACATGTCTCAAGACTACATAAAAGAAGATAAGCCTAACTAATCTAGTTTAGGCAATCGGGGTGATGTCCTCAGCTAGAGCTGGGTCCTCCTGAGGGTCCAGCTCGCAAGTGTCATCTAAGGCTGCCCCGTAGTAAGTATTCAGGCAGGCCTCCTCCTCGTCCTCTATAATATTTTCACACTACGTCAGAATTCGTGTTTTTTGACAGACTAAAACCGTCAAAAACTGTCTTTATTGACGGTTTCAGGCCATCACGTGGTCCGTCAAAAATAAAATGTAGTTTACTATAAATGACAGTTTTCTACCGTCGATAAGTAGGTGGAGAAAACGACGTATTTCGTCTGTCATATAATAAATGGCGGACTTCATCCGTCAATTATCCCGCTTAACACAATTCGACATACCTGTCTATTTTTGACAGATGATATCCGTCGAAATTCTATAAAATATTCACCAGAATTATTTTTAATTAATTAAACCTATTTTTCTGTAAACCAGTACGTAAATATTGAATCTGAATATAAATCAAAAGACTCAATTCAAAATGAATATATCACGAACCCTTCAAGAATATCACAATTGAAAATGAATACATTCAATCAAAATGAACATAACCGCCAATTGATTCAAGATCTCAATTGATATTGAATATCAGTAAGTAAACATTATTTTTGTAGCATCCAAATACTTGCAATTGTTCTCACACATAACATCCAAACTGAAAAGGAGTAGTATTTCAGAATACATCCGAAGTTTACTACAAACAAAACTAAATGCTAATATTCAAATCCTAATAAATTGAACGAACTCTTTTGGCCAATTAATCAAATCACCAAGCATAATGTCTTCAAACTTTTCATCCCCTTTGGCGGTGTATCAGAATTTAAGCGTCCAAAAGCAATATGTTTTCTTTTGAAGTCCTTTAGTAAACATGTCTTTGGCAAGTCAGATTGTTCTGGTACCTACAACCATTGAAACACGAAGATACAATATTAACTACTGGAATTGTACTGCAGTCAAAGATATCATCGACGATGATACTATAAACATCTTCCTTTGGCAGTGTATCAGAATTTAAGCGTCCAAAAACAATATGTTTTCTTTTGAAGTCCTTTAGAAAACATGTCTTTAGCAAGTCAGATTGTTCTGGTACCTACAACCATTGAAACACGAAGATACAATATTAACTACTGGAATTTACATAGAAAGATGCAATTTTTTATTCTTTTATCTCAAATAGTAAATAGTGTAGCAATGCTAAACATTAGGAATAAACATTACCTTATCAGGTTTGATGTTGTCGGTTTTAAATTATAGTGCTCATGCAACATAAAAGAATGAGTCAATTGATAAAGTTGTTTTCACTTGCCCCTCTGTGTAAAGGACACGAGTTTGAAACCTAGTGGCCTTGTTTCTTTTACGAATTTTCCAGGTAAAGGCATTTGCAGTAGTATAGTGTATATATGCTCTCATTGTATTATAATTTGAATTTTCCAGTATCACAAAGAGTGACAAAACTGAGAACCAAGCATTCTGATTTGAACTATATAAGTATCATGGAATTATAACATGATTCTTTTGGTGAACCCTCTTTGTAATATGGTTCACTAATGCTACATCTAATCTAACCCAAACACGTATTATCACAAGAGGTGACAAAACTGAGGGCCATGTTCTAATTGTCATAAAACACTAAATGGCTCTCAATTTTATAAATAGACTCGTCTTATGAAAGAACTAGGACTACAAACAATTTTCAAAGGATTAAAAAAATGAGAGACTGATGTTCTGCCTCATCTAGTTCTTGAGATTATTCACATTCAAAAGATTCAATCAAACAAAACATTCCTTGCATGATGAATGGGGCATTGCAAGCTACTCTTCAGCAGCAATCACACTGACACAAGCATGTTGTGACGTAGGTAGCTTCTTATATTTTATTATAAGAACATTTATGATGATATCTAAACTCTCATCAAAGCTAACACAAGCATGTACCCCAGAAATGAGCATATAGATACTGGATGACCCCAAGAGCTCCCCAAACACTTCGTAGGAGTCACGTTGTAGTGTGCTAATTAAATCTTCTGAAGTGGTTGACAGGAAGTCCAGGAGCGAATTAGTTTTCAAGTTGCAGGAGGACACAACCCTCTCAGGCCATGTTTCGGCTCCGTCCCTGCTTGAAACTTCCAAAAATGAGCAGTTAGATACTGGATAATCCCAAGAGTTCCTCCAAACACTTCAGTAGGAGCCACAATGTAGTGTCCTTGGCTACTGAAGTGGTTGGGAGGAACTCATGGAGCCAACTAGTTTTCAAGCGTTGCGCTGGTTGGTGTTGATTTTGTTTGTGTGAAGGAATAGAATAGCCTACTGCAACCATGTATTTGTACCCAACCAAATGCATGTTGGTTCTAGGACCAAGTACACTTGAAGGTGACCTTTTGCTGTGGTCATGGCTGGACTGAGAGTGTAAAGCTAACATTCATTGAACCTGACCTTCTTTTCAGCCTCATGGAAAGGGAATCAAAGATTATGTTTCCTTATCTCACCCGTTGCTTTTTGTTAGTGTTATTCTCATTGTACCTGAAGTTGAACGGTAGATGGGTTCAATCAACTATGTGTATGCTGTAAACCTGATTAATGAACATTAAACCAAAGAGTGGGATAAAAATGGCATTTCAAAATAACAAAGCTTGTAGCTTACAGTTAAATGTGTGTATCCTAACCTAACATTTGACTATTATTTTTCACCAACTTTCAAGAATGAGCTCGTTAAAGCATCAAATCCAAACAAGAAGAGCATGGTTGGACAATTGGGGCAGGGTTGGAGGATGCAAATCATGAATTTGGCAAGGTAAATAGAAACTAAGACAAAAAAGAGGTAGGTACAAACTAGAGGAAAGGAGCTGCCATTTCTTGCACTCAAGCTTACAGTTAACAAAACAGGTTATCCTTCCAACACCTGCATCTACTGGTTGTTCAAATTTTTATTTAGAATCTTTCTTTTATCAAGTATCCATTATGACCATCTTCAGCAAAAGATCAGCTATCAGTGATAGTCCAAATTGTGAATCAGGTTTTTTTTCCTTTTCTATGTAATTTTCTAAAAATAAAATGCACAAGAATTTTGTATTATTTCTAGCCAGTTCCTCTATAGTTATAGAACTCCATTTAATTTAAAGCAAGTACGACCACAAGATAGTATCCCAAAAAGTAGATAACAAGAGCAGAACTGTAGTATTACTGTATCACTCAAGTAAGTGTGAAGCACCATTTTAGATCAGTATTTATACCTCAGAAGTACCATGAACTGATGATGATGACTGTTGTGTTGTTTTTGGATGGTTACTTTTTATCATTTCTTTGATTGTAGCCATTTCTTCTTTAAGTGTGATTAGATCGGTCTCCATAGCTTCAATTTTTGTCTTTAATTGACGAGCAATCTCTCTACTTGCCGCTGAAGCACGAATCTCTGTCTTTGAAACACCTCCACCCATGCCACAAACATGACCCTTTCTATCACGTCCGAGTACCTAAACAACATAAATAGCAAGGGGATTATCTTCCACAAGCTTTCAATTTTTTCCTACAAGATATAAACAAACTATTTATAAAAAAAAACCTCACAAACTATTGCAACAGGGTCATTGTCCAAATCATTTTGCCCCAAGTACGGATCATCTTCTACAAGCTTTCTAATTTTTTCCTACAAGATATAAAAACGGTGCATATATATATGATTAATGAAACTCAAAATCAACAAAATTATTATTACAATTGAAAGAGAGTTATTCTTACAACGTAATCGTTCGAGCTGGTAGATGCATTAATATTCTTGGGCATATGTGTAGTCACGTATAACACGCTTCTATTGACCTCACAAGTAGGACTCTCATTTTTCTATATCAAAAGAGAAACAAAATATCATATTGCAACAAAACGTAAGAACAGAAAAAAGCAAAAAAAAGAAAAAGAAATATATATATATATATATATATATATATAAAGTAATTACCAGCTCATGTGCTACCCTCGCGCATCCAATCCTACCAGTTGTATGTAGCACCTTAACCTTTTTTCTCGCTTCCTTACCAACTTCACGACGAATATTGTCTTCAGGAGTATAGCAAAAATCAACAAAGTCTTCCCAATCTTCTTTCTTTACAATGTTAATAGGCCTATTTCTTTTGCGCTCAGCAATATTTGGATACATATCACACCTTTTTCGGAGGTTAGACTACCAATTTTTCCAAGAAATATTAGATTTTTGCAAAACTTTAGCCTTATAAATTTCGGGCATAACATATCTACTCTGCAAAGACAATTTTCTTCATATGTTACACATACATAAAGATTTAACAAATTTTTATAATTCAGTCTCTACCAGCTATTCATGAACATTCAGTCTTTTCATGAATCCTGGTACCTGTACATGAGTATCTATACTCTGTGCTGGTGAGCCCTGTTACTAAGATTCTCAAGAAACAATCACTACCAATTTCTTAGCCCAAACCCTATTTTTAAATACAAAATCCACATGCAATTTACTTGCGATTCATAAATGAGGACAAAGATACAAGAACTGTGTGTGTGGTCCACAATTTGGACTGCAGTGTGAAGCTCAAGAGACATCTCCCAGGATTCATAAGTGAAATTGCAAAGATACAAATATACCTTCTTTCTGCAGTGTGAAGCTCAGAAGACATCTCCCATAATTTGGACTGCAGTGTGAAGCTCAGAAGACAGAGATACAAAGATACCTTCTTTCTACGGTTATCATTTGTTAACTTTTGACCTATGCACAGAAGGCATCTCCTAGGATTCATAAGTGAAAAAATGGCTATATAATTATGGCTATATATAGGTAAATATTTATACCACTATTACACAATCACTCACTACACCATTAAACAAAATAAATGTTTCAGAAACATCTACAGAAGTTGCATGTTTCTTCATATCAATATAGAATTAAGGGGAGTACATGTTTCTTCCTAGTGCTATTGTATGAGGAAGTGCACCATGTTGGTGTTGATCGAACTTCGAAGAGGACAAGTGATCTTGAAAATAATATATTAAGATAAAAGGGAAAACATCATTCACCACATAAACGGTATGAGATCGAGTATCAACACAATTTAAAAGTTCTATTTCTTTGTAAGATGTCAAAATTTCAATAAAAATTGTAATCCTTCTAAACCGTCAAAGCCATTCACTATTTGAAACCTCTGATACTCCCGATACCGTCGATCCCGATACTCATAGGAAGGGTCCAATACCAATATTGTGAATCATGATTCCTATACCCCACCATATCCTTCTCAAAGTTATGCATTTTAATACCATTATAGTGGTAACTTGATCTGAACTGTTGGCTGATGGCCTACCTTGTTCAGTAACCAACCTTAGCAAAGGTATAGGATGTAACTCAGGCCTGTGCACCATATATATATAATATGTTAAAGACAACAAAAAACAATGTGCACTCAACTGTCCCTCGTAGTAAAGTCTTCAGTTTCAACTAATTTCTTATAGGAACATCACTGACATCCAAACAAATCCATATATAGCATCATGCCAAATTACCATAAAACTGTGGATAAATCCATATATGTATGTATGACATATTTATTATATAACTCAGTGTAGCACACAAAAGGGAAACAAATAGGCTTCACATATTAGGCACTCTGCCACAGAGGTTGGTCAATTGAACTATAGGGGTTAAACAGGATCAAATGGCATCCTGACTAGAATGAAGAGAAAATTTACTTCCCTCCAACTATTTTATGTGGCCGTGGAGGAGGGCAGTTGATGCCAGATGGGTACTGTTTGTCGATTAAAGGAAGATGATCGTAATATTCACATTTTCAAAATTAGGAATGAATTACAAGCCTATGGGTCCTTCTGTTTCAAGAGAGAGACATATGCAAAAGATATCAGCTACAGAGATCAAAGACAAATCCAATGGTGTCCCTTGTCGATTGCCATCTGCCTTGAGCAGTAGGAACTAGATCGAGTTGAACTGACTATTCAAAATTCCCGATCAACTCGGAACACTCGATCCGAGTTGAGTCATCAGGCATCTCCTTAATCTGAGAACATTCTTCATTTGGCAATTTCCATGTTCAGATTCTTTAGCTAACCCTATAGATTTGGGATTCAGGCTTGTTGACAATTTGCTTGATTTTTGTTGTTTTGTATTTTTGTTTAGTATTGCTATCTCCAAGAATTCGAGTCTCCACAAGCTATAATGACATATGTTGCACCTTTCTGTGAATTCACCAGTGTACTTTTTTTCTTTTGGGAATATATCTAGTTAATATTACTGATGAAGGATAACTAAATCTTATCAAATTTTGTAGAGATTAAGGTTCTGTGATGGACTTCCCTAAGGACTTTGAGATTCAGGGTCCTTGGGTTCTAATGACTCCGACGAAGCCCATCTCAACAAAGAGATCACCGGCCTCCAGTTCGGATTGTCTCGGATCAGGGGACGTTTTGGTCAGAATAAATGGAGGGCCTGCCAGTTCCTGGGGCCGTCCAATTGGAGACAGGCAGTGGCAGCCTCTCCAAGCCAGCAAATGGCATTCTTCATTCTCAAGCAGTGTCTAACTCCGAATAAAATTGGCCATATATCTCACGACTATTTATAATCATTTGCTGATAGTAAATTTACCCTAAAAGCATATGATATAACTGCATCACTTAAATCCATGAAGAAACGGAAAACAGGGCCTTCCTTTTCACTACGAGTAACAGTTGCAAAAAAAATTTAATCGAGTTTACCAGATCTCTGAGCTATAACAAAATTATGTTTCGGAAAATGAATAGAAGCAAAAAAATTCTAAAATTAAATAACAATAATAAAAAATACCTGCGTTTTAATTAGTTCTCTAGCCTTGCCTCCTCCAAGCAAAACCCCTTTTCCTATTCGAAACCTAGATTCAGAGTTTGATGAACAAAACTTAGGTTCAGATTAAAAAATAGACTTAAATATTTCGGTAGGATGATTATGTGGAGCAAAACCCTTTTTTTTTTGATGATGATGATGATGAAGAAGAAGAAGAACAACAACAACAACAACAACAACTTACCTCGTTCATCAAAGTGCAAAACCTTTTTTTTTCTTTGATGAACCACAAACAAGGGATGATTTCTGTGGATGATTTTTTTAGGGAAAAGGGAAAATAATTATAACTAAGATGATAAAAAAAATTAGGAAAAATAGATGAAAAGTTTTAGGGTCGGCTTACCTAGGGCTTCTCCATCACAGCTCTAGGAAAGATTTAGGGTTGGCTTCTTCGTCACAAAACGAGAAAAGAGTTTGAGCAGAGAGGAAAAGTTTTCGGCAGCTTTAGGGGAAAGTTTTGGTACTTTAGGCTCCAAAGTCCAGCGGGAAAAGTTTCAAGGAAAAGAGCCATCCAATCATCTTTTATAATATTTTGATAGTTTTTAATAAAAATCGACTGTTTTAATCTGTAAAAAAATATAGCTACATTTCTGGTCCGTCGATAATTACGAACATAAAGGTCAAAAATTGTTGTTTTTGACGTAGTGTCAACAGGTCCAGTCAGGACAGGAGCGAGCACAGTACATCTCAACAGTTTATAGCAGGTTAAAAAATATAATCATACAGTAAAGTAAGATACAGGTACTGAAAGAATGTAGTATGTAAACAGAGAGAAACTGTAATAGAAATATCTACTATAAATAGAGACTAACACTGGCTAGTGAGTCAGAGTACAATATAGACATGTAAATGGCATAGGAGATTCTGATAAGACACTGTGGAAGAGATTCTGATAAGATACTACTTGGATATTATTCACATGTCTATTTCTACTCCCTCGTACCCCCAATCAATACACAAGGATCCAACCAGGTTATGTTATGATTCCATGCAAAGGCCCCCGAAGGGTGATACATGGATGTCCCATAAATGGGGATTCTAGGAGATTCTAGGATACCAAGTAAATGGGATAAGAGATTCTAGGAGACTCTGTGATCATAAGAGTATATGTCACAAGTGATCAAAGAACCAGTAAAGCATAGTGATACGCCATGTAAGTAAAACGCACAAAACATATAGTACCTGATGCTTCCTAAGGATAACATCTCAAGAAGGGATCCATATAGTACCAATTCGTGTGACCAACGTGACAGTACAAGTAAAGTAATTTAATACAGGAAATAATTCTAAGCAGGATATGAAATGATCAGAGAATGTACTCGCCTGGTATCTGAGTGTCCAATATGAAAGTACTATCCGAGGAGTGGTGTCTGGCTCCTAATCAGAACAGCACAAGTCACAACAAGTCCAAAATGGTATAATGAAGTCCTACTATGCATTCTATATGATTCTAGGTCTATCTAGGCCAAAGTCAACTCTTGGTCAACTCTGGTCAACCCTAGAAGTCAAACTAGGTCAACCAAGTCAAACCTAAGTCAAACTAGTCTAACAAGTCTATTCTTGGTCTAAATAAGCTATACAAGACCATTCTAGACTTTCTAGGCAAACAAACTCACATATATGCCATAGGCTGTATCATGCCTATAAGCCACCCCTAACACAAGGCTATATGTTATTATCTTACACATAAAAAAATACTACACATATGATATATTATCTAACACAATCATAGACTTACACTAGCATTAGGTTACCTATATACCTATACATAGGTATAGGCACATTCACATAGATATCTATATTACATACCTTACTATAGGTTATAATACATATATACAAATAGATATATTCATCTCACATATTATCATATATAAGGTACCTACATATATGTATCCACATATCTACATAATACATGTTACATATATAACTAGGCTTTCATGATATAGTAGAGAGAGAGAGAGAGCATAAGTGTATGTGTGAGTGTAGAGAGTGAGAGAGTGCAAGAGTGGGTGGGCATTGTGTGAAGAGAGAAGACATGTGTGTGTGTGTGTGTGTAGGCTGCAACATGTGACAGGAATTGGAAATAGGTAGGAATGTGATTGTGTGTGTGATGAAGAGTGAGGGTGTGTGTAGAGTGATAACAATGTGTGTGTGAAACTGTGAGACATTGAACAGTGAAGAGAAGGAGGGGAAACCAATTCAATACTCCATGTTTTCAGCCCCAAATCTCACTCCAAATCAACAACTCAATGTAATGTGAGACTTCACATCA
This sequence comes from Iris pallida, assembly GCA_029216955.1. Classification (NCBI taxonomy): domain Eukaryota; kingdom Viridiplantae; phylum Streptophyta; class Magnoliopsida; order Asparagales; family Iridaceae; genus Iris; species Iris pallida. Next base: position 34,163,482 of record JANAVB010015600.1, read on the forward strand.
ATCTCAGGTTTTTAGAAAGGAGAGAATCAGTTCAAACCATTGATCAACACAACTCAAAATCAGTTAGAAAAATCCAGTTTTCAGTCCCTAGGTTCCAATTTCAGTTTGAACTCAAACTCCCACAAAATCAAACCAAAATTGACATATAGCTAGATTACATATAGGTAAAATATATTAGGTTGTAAAATATGCAATAAACAGTGATTAAGTAGGCTAAAACAATTGCCAAAATTCATTTTTCAAAAACTGGAAATCTGGAATTAAATGCTATGTTTCATGACTTTGGGTAAATGGCAAATGATGATAAAAATCAAGTTAAACTATAGATTTAATGGTTGGTAAATAAAATATACATGTATATGAGTCATACAGGGTGTTTGTGTCCAAACAAAGTGGACACAAACGTGTCCAATCGAGTAAAACCCAAACAGTACAAAACTGGCACTGTTCAGTACACTGAGTCGTATATGTGTGCACGCGTGTCGTGCACACGACACAGTCCAACCTAGGACTCGTGCACACCAACCCAGGTTGACCACCTATAGGGCTACCCAATAGGCTAGCTAGCCCGTGTCCAAGTCGTGTCTGTGTCGGATACGAGGGTCGTATCAGTGAGGAAAAATCCAGTGCACAGTGTTAGTGTAATCCCCGTGCAACGAGGATTTCTCCCTTGACATGCCACATGGACACGTGAGACTTGACACGTGGTGTGTCAGTCAGTGCCCCATGGTCCGTGTCAAAATAATGTGTGTCGTGTCCTCCAGAGCCCCCGAACAGCAGGGGATCTCTGTAGCGCGCGCGCGGGTGTGCGGCGCGTGTCCACGCATCGATTTCGACACAAACCAACACTAACACCACCACAGAAGAATAGAAATCAATAAGCAATCACAAAACCTAACTTTCTTTTTAAAAACATTGCACAAAAGCAATCGAAATGCCCTTTGAGGCATTTCGACAAACACCTAGGGATAACTCCTGATACGTATCCAAACGGACACGAAACTGATGCAATCCGACACGAAACCAATGCAGACACTTAGGGGACTCCTAGGGCTTCCTAAATATGTAAAGAAATCAAAAATACATGGAGAAATGAGGAAGTTACCTATGGATGAACTTTCAAGAAAAATCCCCTTTGTTGAGCTCCTCTCTTGATATCCCAATCCAATCAAATCAACCTCAAACTGAAATAAAACTCCAATAACAGCAAGAACAATAATATTAGGATCCAATGCAACTTGTTTTGGGGAAAAAGGATCTAAAAAGGATTTTCTATGGTTTTTTTGAACATGGAGACTCACCTCTTTCTTCTCTTGAAATAAATTCCTAAAGAAGAGGCTAGCCCTAGATTTTAGGAGAGATTATATAGTAGGGGAATCCCTAGAATAGCTAAGGTGGCCGGCCAACAATGCCTAGGGATTAGGGTTTGGTATTTGTCTTGGGCTTTGGGCCAACCTACAAGGCTATGGTTTGATTTGATTTATTAAAGGCTCTAAATCATAAGCCATGACTTATGGCTTTCTAAATCCTAATGCTAACTAGAGTCTAATGACCAAACCAATGATTAGGCTAGGTTAGAATAGAGTCACATAACCTAACCAAGTCCATACTAACTAGGGTTAGCTCCTAGGTTGGTCTACAAAGGTCCAAACTAGTCAAAATCAATCTAGTCCAAACAATTCCAAAATAAATCCTAAAAATTCCCATAAATTCAAATAAATTCTAATAAATTTAAATTACCCCAAAAATGTCAAAATTACCCTCACACTAGAAATGTGGTAGTGACAGCAGGAATCCCACGCGCCAATGGTGCAGGAATCCCACGCGCCGATTGTGCAGGAATCCCATGCGCCGGAATTACTCTATTTTACTATTTTTACCTGTTTAAGTTGTTTTGTAGCTAGAATCTTGAAAAACTCAAAACATAAAAGTTGTAGATCTTTTTCTTGGCTTCAAGAATATGTCACTAGTTATTTTATGCAAGTTTCTCTCATTCATGATAAGGTAAGAATAGAACACGATAATGGCCCGCAGTGGCACACTCTTGACAAGCAAACTGACATGATATATCTTGACATGCTGTTACGACAGCCAGCCTGACATGACAAGTATGAATGACCTGGACACCGTGGGTGATTACGTTTGTACAAATAAACCAGTACTGTCTTGCATCATGTCTAGGATAGGGATCCCTGAGTACCACGGTCATGGATACCTACAGTAGTTGACTAAGGTTAATAAACTAGAATAATTCAGTAGACATGAAGAAATTCCCAGCTACAGGCAAACCCGTTATCTGGGTGCATTAAGTGGACTTGTAGCCTACCGACGAGTAGGGCACATTTCCAGCACACAGTCACGTGTTGCATTCTTCATAAACGGACATTCGACCTGGATAACCGGATGGTCTGCAGGGCTTGTGGCTGTTGGGATAATCTCATTGCATCTTACTAGTAACTAGGCCTATGATAACCCTAGTTAGTTAAAAGTATCAAACCGTACTCTTGATTGGCCGTGATTGATTGGATGGAGTTTATTCCAGCTTAGTCTTATCATGATCCTGTGCAAGATTGTGACATGACATGATTATTGATGCTTGCCTTAACAATAACGATCGGGGGTCCAGTTCTGTTTAGGCGAAGGATTACAACCCCGGTCCTTGATGGGTTTAAGGGTTGTAATCTGACTCCCGGAGCAGTTCTGTGTCCTCTCTTCGTTTATTGTCTTATTGCAACCATATGCCATGTTCGTCATGTTTTACCTTACCTTAATACCATGATTACTTATACTGGCCTTAGCAATAAAGATCAGGGGTCCATTTCTATTCAGGCGAAGGGTTATAACCCCGGTCCTTGTTTGGTTTAAGGGTTGTAACCTGGCTCCCGGAGCATTTCGGTGTCCTCTCTTCGTTTATTGTCTATACTGTACTAATAATATTCGAGACGGGTTTCTATTCAGGTGAAGGGTTACAACTCCGGTCCTTGTTTGGTTTAAGGGTTATGACCTGGCTACTTGAATGGTTTCCTCGTACTCAGTTTACTGTTGTTATCTCTATTATTATCAGTTCTTTATTTATTATCTTTAATATTCTATTGTGATATGCTGGTTTTAGTTTCTAAGTAAAGCCTCCTTTGTGGCACTTGCTCTTTCTGGGGTCTGATGCAGCTGGTTTTGTGTGGCCAGATATCGGAGCAGCACCAGAGGATCTATCGACCTTCCAGCCAGATGGTGACCACCAGGCGTAACCCTGGCAACGAGTGGGTTTCTTTTTGTTCTCCCACTTTATTGTAAAATTATTCTTTTAAGGCGTTTAGCCGATGAGCACTTGTTAGCTTGGTTGCACCTTTATTTACTGTCTGCCTACGGGCTGTAACATGATTGACAGATCCTAGGGTTGATCATGTATGACTAAACTCTTGCTAGTCCTGACATTTTGTAACGACTAGCTTCATGATCAGCTAAATATATAATGTTTGGGATGCTTTACTATTGTATATTTGGTGGTCTTACATCTTGTAACATTTACTTACTTGCTTGTGATTGAGACAATAGGCTTGTTCTTGACCATAGGAGACTGATGGCTTGTAGTTAAACCCTCATGTATCTAGACAGCCGTGACCGTATAGCGAGGTGGGTTGTACTTCAATATACGTAGCTGGCTATGTCTGCCCCCGCTCTCCAGTATTCTGGTTCTGGGGCATGACATGGTTTAAGTGGTGGCCCATGCAAGCTCTTGTAAATCAAGATATGTGAGAGTTTACCGAATAGATGTCTCAATCAGTACTCTCCCTTGATCTCTGCTCGTATCCTCTTGATCCCTGAAAATCTTGACCTGATCACATGCTTGTATCGTTGATCTGTCCTGGTCCTTCCTTATTGTTCCCTATGTCGCCTTCTTCAGTGGCATTGTTCCTGGACCTGCCGATCAGCAGGACGGAGCACCTCCCACGGACCAGCAGCAACCTGGAGATCAAGCCCAGCATTCAGGAGTACCCTCCAGAGTCGTGCCTACCGGAGGAGAACTACCAATTCAGCCCGTCCAGCCTGCAGAGCCTGATGATGGCACTTTGGTGGGTCTCATCAGGTCACTATTAGCCTCCCAGGATCGTCGAGGAGATGCCTTGCACCAGGCGGTGGCAGACGCTTTGACCAGAGGAGGTCATCAGGATAACAGCGCGGCCAACAGCTTCAAGCGCTTGAACCCTCCCTTCTTCGACGACAGTGAAGATGCGATCGCTGCAGATGCTTGGCTTCAGGACACAGAGGTGATTCTAGAAGCAGCCAGGACTCCAGAGAACGAGAAGGTGGCCGTGGTGCGCCTACAGCTATTGGATCTTGCCCGCAGTTGGTGTGCGGCGCAGGCCTTTGGATTAGTGGCCCCTATTGCCTGGGCAGTATTCAGGGAGAGATTCTACACCAAGTATTTTGATGCTGTAGCTCGGTATGATCTACAGACGAGGTTCACCAATCTGAAGCAGATGGACAGGACGGTCGATGGATATGCGACCGAGTTCTCTAGGCTCAGTCGGTTTGCTTCCACCTTGGTAGCAACCGACTTCGATAAAGCCCAGCGGTTCCAGCAGGGGCTTCATCTGGAGATTCTATTGGCAGTAGAGCAGTTTGAGCATCAGACCTTTGATGCAGTACTGAGGGCAGCCCGGAGGCATGAATATACCTTCCAGAGGATCGTGGATAGGATCGAAGGTCAGAAGCGATCCTATAGCCAGATGAATCAGTCATCAGTACCAGCCCCGGCAGCCAGGGCTTTGACCATTGGAGCTCCGAGGCGGGCGGCCTCAGTGACGTCGGTTCAGCATTCCACCCCGACGCACCCTCAGCAGCAGAAGCAGAAGCAGTCTTCCGCAGTGGGATGTTCACACTGCGGAAAGCCAGGACATGTGGTATCAGAGTGTCGTAGAGCACAGGGTTTGTGCTTGGTTTGTGGTGCTCCGGACCATAGGGTTGGGAACTGCCCGAACATGGGAAGTTCATCGGCCTTCTCTAGTCCTTCAGTTAGAGGACCAGCACCAGTCCAGCAGCAGCAGCTGCTGCAGTACCCGTTCCCGAGGCCATTGCCGACGCAGGCCCAGATATTCCAGCAGCAGAGACCGCAACAGTCTGCTCAGGCCCAAGCCCTGATCCAGAGCAGGCAGAGGAGTTTTCAGCAGAGGGGACCCGCACCCAGAGGGCATGGTTAAGTACTGGCCTTGACCATGGGAGAAGAAGGATTAGCACCAGGAGAGGTAGTGGCAGGTATTATTCTCGTCAACACCTTTCCAGCTTCAGTATTATTTGATTCTGGTGCCTCACATTCATTTATGTCTGCACGATTCGCGACACGGATAGGACTGGAGCCCGAGTCATTATCAGTAAGGCTCAATATACTTACTGGTAACGGACTTATGGGAGTAGATAGAGTGTTTTTCTTGTGTCGGATCGTAGTTAATGGTAGAGAGTTCCCCGCTAGATTGATAGAGTTTCCAATGGCCGATTATGATGTGGTCTTAGGGATAGATTGGTTGAGGGACCAGTATGCTAGGATAGACTGCCACATTGGCAGGGTTGTTTTTAGCATCCCAAGCGAGCCGGAGTTTTCCTTCTCCCGAGGCGAAGTTGAACCTTCTCCTCCAGTGTTGCGGATGGCAGTAGCAGTAATACAGTTACCCCGAATAGTCAAAAAGTTTCCAGATGTTTTCCCAGAAGAGCTTCCAAGGATACCGCCAGAGCGGAAGATCGAGTTCACCATCGACTTGATTCCCGGAACAGCCCCAGTGTCAGAGAGAGTCTACAGGATGGCGCCGTCAGAATTAGAGATATTGTACAAGATGATTGAAGAACTCAGAACCAAAGGATTCATTCATACAAGTGGATCGCCTTGGGAAGCCCCGATGCTTCTTATGAAAAAGAAGGATAGTACGTCCAGATTATGTGTAGATTATCGTGCCTTGAACTCAGTGACAATCAAGAACAGATACCCTCTCCCGTAGATAAATGACTTGTTTGATCAACTCAGAGGAGCAACAGTATTCTCGAAGATAGATTTGTGGTTAGGATACCATCAGATCAGAGTCAGAGAGCAGGACATCCCGAAGACATCATTCCGATCCCGGTATGGGCATTGAAAGTTCCTTGTGATGCCATTTGGAGTGACCAATGCGCCGGCTGTATTCATGGACCTCATGAATCGCATCTTCATGCCTCATTTGGATCAGTTCGTGATTGTGTTCCTAGACGATATTTTGGTCTACAGCAAGAATAAAGCGGAGCATGAGCATCATCTCAGAGTTGTTCTTCAGATTCTCAGAGAGCACCAGTTGTATGCCAAGTTCAGTAAATGCGAGTTCTGGCTCAATCGCATTTCGTACTTGGGTCATATCATCACCAAGGGAGGAGTGGAAGTGGATCCCTAGAAGATTGTGGCCATTGAGACATGGCAAGTGCCCAACACAGTTGCAGAAGTTCGCAGTTTTCTTGGATTGGCCGGCTACTACCGGCGATTTGTTTCGAACTTTGCTCGAATCTCAGTGCCATTGACCCAGTTGATCCGCAAGGATGTACAGTTTACTTGGACAGCAGAGTGCCAGAATTCTTTTAAGAAGTTGAAGCGAGGCTTGATGACGGCACCCATTCTCATACTTCTAGATGGAATCGGAGGGTTCTCGGTGTATTGTGATGCTTCAGGCATAGGCTTAGGATGTGTTCTGATGCAGCATGGGAAGGTAATAGCTTATGCGTTACGACAACTTCGTGATCATGAGAGGAATTACCCAACCCATGACTTGGAGCTGGCAGTAGTAGTATTTGCACTTAAGTTATGGAGGCACTACTTGTACGGAGATAGGGTAGAGATTTTTACCGACCATAAGAGCCTGAAATATGTTTTCACCCAGAAGGATCTTAACATGCGTCAGAGGAGATGGCTGGAGCTTCTTGTGGATTATGATGTCAACTTGCAGTATCATCCATGGAAGGCCAACATCGTTGCAGATGCATTGAGTAGGAGAGCCAGAGTTTATTTCCTAACAGCACAGCCGGAGTTGTTAGCGGATCTTCAGAAGATGGGTATAGAAGTTGTTCTTCCTTCCAGTGTGGCATTGATGGCCAGCATGCAAGTTCAGTCCACTATAGTCGAGAGGATCCGGATGGCACAGTCAGCAGATTCCAAGCTTCAGTGACTCAGAGCAGAGTGTGAGGCAGGACGAAGACCAGAGTTATGTATCCATGAAGACGGTACACTTCGACATAGGAAGCGTCTTTGTGTACCCAGCAGAGATATCAGACAGGAGATTATGGCGGAGGCTCACAGTTCACAGTATTCCATTCATCTCGGTGGTACGAAGATGTACCGTGATATCCGTCAGCACTTTTGGTGGGATGACATGAAGATGGAGATAGCCCGGTTTGTCTCTTGATGTTTGGTTTGCCAACAAGTTAAAGCTGAATATCAGAGGCCAGCTGGACTTCTTTAGCCCTTGCCAATTTCAGAATGGAAGTGAGAGCATATAACCATAGATTTTGTGGCTGGATTGCCTAGATCCCCAGCTGGCAGAGACGCTATTTGGGTTGTCATAGACAGGCTCACGAAGGGGGTTCACTTTCTCCCGTTCAGAGTTGGTCAGTCGACGGCTTAGCTAGCAGAGATGTATCTCCGGCAGATTGTCAGATTGCATGGTGTGCCAGTCAGTATCACTTAGGACAGAGATTCCAGATTTACGTCGTACTTTTGGCATAGCCTGCAAAAGAGTTTGGGAACTCGCCTCCGGTTCAGCTCAGCATATCACCCACAGACAGATGGCCAGTCAGAACGCACGATCCAGACTCTCGAAGACATGTTGAGATCTTGTACGCTCGACTTTGGTAGATCGTGGAAAGATCACCTGCACCTGGTGGAGTTCTCGTACAACAACAGTTTCTAGGCTAGTATCCAAATGGCACCGTTCCAGGCACTGTATGGTAGGAAGTGCCGATCTCTGCTAGCATGGGACGATATCGGAGAGAGACAGATGCTCGGTCCGGAAATGATTGCTCAGACCGTTGAAGTGGTCAGGAGAGTCAGAGATCATCTTCGAGTTGCCCAAGATCGCCAGCGTCATTGGGCCGATTCTCATCGACGACCCCTTGAATTCTCGGTCGGTGACCATGTATTCCTGAGGATTTCGCCTAACCGCGGCGTCATTCGTTTTGGCGTACAGGGAAAGCTTAGTCCTAGGTATATAGGACCGTTCGATATTCTGGAGCGAGTAGGTGATGTGTCCTATCGTCTCGCTCTTCCGCCATCGCTAAGAGAGGTGCATAACATGTTCCATGTATCCCAATTGCGACGGTATATCCTGGACCCGAGCCACATCCTGGATCATTCAGAATTGGTTGTTGGTACCAACCTTTCGTATGAGGAGAGGCCCGTGTCTATATTGGACCGGAGAAAGAAGGTACTCAAGAACCAGGCTATTAGTTTAGTCCGTGTTGCTTGGGGTCATCACTCTTTGGGTGAGTCGACGTAGGAGCGTGAGGATGATATCCGATCGCGATATCCCGACCTGTTTGACTCGTAAGGTATAATGTCTTCCTTATGCCTTATGCTTTCAATTCCTTGCTTGAATAAATGACTGCATGATAGACTGCTTGTTATAGCTTACGATTAGTATAGCTTGTCCTTGTCGCTCTAGCCTCTTAATTAAATTCTGAGGACGGGATTCTTTTAAGCTGGGTAGAGTTGTAATGATCGTGGTTCGTATTACGTATTTGGAATACGTATACGTATCTTGACTCGTATTTTATGTCTCTTGGCTTCGTCTATTTTGGGTTGGCTTGGTTCGGCTTGGGTTGTTCATTGGTTCATCATGAACCAAGGAGAGAACCCCTACCTACCACCACCATCACCATTTATTAACCCATTCCCTCGTTCTCTCTCTTCATTTACTTCTTCTTCTCCACCATTACTTCTTCAACCACCAGGAGGGAGAGAGAGGGCTTAGGCAAGTGCAACTTGCTTCATGAAGCATCTCAAGTTTTATTGTTCTATTCTCTTCCTTACTTGATTCTAAGTCTCTTTAGAACTTGGCATTTTTGGATTTGATGGATGGATTCTTGTAGATCTAAGTTTGTAACTTTTTGGTTTTTTTTTTGTTTTGATCTCTAAAACTTGGTTATTTTCGAAAAATAATGGTTCTAGGTTGTAGATAATTCAATTTCATGCCGTTTTGGCTTTTGTTTCGCTTGATTTCGACTTCGGATGAGGAAGTTATGGCCATGGCAAGTTTTCGGAACTTTTATGGCTGAACTTACTGTTTGGGGACGATGACCCCCATGCGTCCGGAAGGCCATGCGTCGGGAGGCCATGCGCTGCGAAGTCCTGGCAACGCATCCCTTAACTTCGAGCGTGTCATGTGCGTAGGTTCCCTACGCGCATGTACTGAAGACGCAACGTGAGTTTCCCACGCGCCAATGGTGCAGGAATCTTCCGCGCCAATGGTGCAGGAATCCCACGCGCCAATGGTGCAGGAATCCTATGCGCCGATGGTACAGGAATCCCACGCGCCAATGGTACAGGAATCTCACGTACCGATTAAGCAGGAATCCCACACGCCGATTGTGCAGGAATCCCACGCGCCAATGGTGCAGGAATCCCACGCGCCGATGGTACAGGAATCCTACGCGCCAATTGTGCAGAAATCCTACGCACCGATTGTGCAGGAATCCCATATGCCAATTGTGCAGGAATCCCACATGCCAATAGTGCAGGAATCCCATGCGCCGATTGTGCAGGAATTCCATGCGCTGAAATTGCTTTATTTTACCGTTTTTGCCTGTTTAAGTTGTTTTGTAGCTAGAATCTTGAAAAACTCAAAACATAAAAGTTGTAGATCTTTTCCTTGGCTTCAAGAATATGTCACTAGTTATTTTATGCAAGTTTCTCTCATTCATGGTAAGGTAAGAATAGAACACGATAATGGTCCGCTGTGGCGCACTCTTGACAAGCAAACTGACATGATATATCATGACATGCTGTTACGACAGCTAGCCTGACATGACAAGTATGAATGACCTGGACACCGTGGGCGATTGCGTTTGTACAAATAAACCAGTACTGTCTTGTATCATGTCTAGGATAGGGATCCCTGAGTACCACGGTCAGGGATACCTACAGCAGTTGACTAAGGTTAATAAACTAAAATAATTCAGTAGACATGAAGAGATTCCCAGCTACAGGCAATCCCGTTATCTGGGCGCATTAAGAGGACTTGTAGCCTATCGACGAGTAGGGCACATTTCCAGCACACAATCACGTGTTGTATTCTTCATAAACGGACATTCGACCTGGATAACCGGATGGTCTGCAGGGCTTGTGGCTGTTGGGATAATCTCATTGCATCTTACTAGTAACTAGGCCTGTGATAACCCTAGTTAGTTAAAAGTATCAAGCCGTACTCTTGATTGGCCGTGATTGATTGGATGGAGTTTATTCCAGCTTAGTCTTATCCTGATCCTGTGCAAGATTGTGACATGACATGATTATTGATGCTTGCCTTAACAATAACGATCGGGGGTCCAGTTTTGTTCAGGCGAAGGGTTACAACCCCGGTCCTTGTTTGGTTTAAGGGTTGTAACCTGGCTCCCGGAGCAGTTCTGTGTCCTCTCTTCGTTTATTGTCTTATTGCAACCCCATGCCATGTTCGTCATGTTTTACCTTACCTTAATACCATGATTACTTATACTGGCCTTAGCAGTAAAGATCAGGAGTCCATTTCTGTTCAGACGAAGGGTTACAACCCCGGTCCTTGTTTGGTTTAAGGGTTGTAACCTGGCTCCCGGAGCATTTCTGTGTCCTCTCTTCGTTTATTGTCTATACTGTACCAATAGTATTTGAGACGGGTTTCTATTCAGGTGAAGGGTTACAATCCCGGTCCTTGTTTGGTTTAAGGGTTATGACCTGGCTACTTGAATGGTTTTCTCGTACTCAGTTTACTGTTGTTATCTCTATTATTATCAGTTATTTATTTATTGTCTTTAATATTCTATTGTGATATGCTGGTTTTAGTTCCTAAGTGAAGCCTCCTTTGTGGCACTTGCTCTTTCTGGGATCTGACCCAGCTGGTTTTGTGTGGCCAGATATCGGAGCAGCATCAGAGGATCTACCGACCTTCCAGCCAGATGGTGACCACCAGGCGTAACCCTGGCAACGAGTGGGTTTCTTTTTGTTCTCCTACTTTATTGTAAAATTATTCTTTTGAGGTGTTTAGCCGACGAGCACTTGTTAGCTCGGTTTCACCTTTATTTACTGTCTGCCTACAGGCTATAACATGATTGACAGATCCTAGGGTTGATCATGTATGACTAAACTCTTGCTAGTCCTGACATTTTGTAACGACTAGCTTCATGATCAGCTAAATATGTAATGTTTGGGACGTCTTACTATTGAATATTTGGTGGTCTTACATCTTGTAACATTTACTTACTTGCTTGTGATTGAGACAATAGACTTGTTCTTGACCATAGAAGACTGATGGCTTGTAGTTAAACCCTCATGTATCTAGACAGTCGTGACCGTATAGCGAGGTAGGTTGTACTTCAATATACGTAGCTGGCTATGTCTTCCCCCGCTCTCCAGTATTCTGGTTCTGGGGTGTGACACTAGCTAACTTATAAAGCTAGATCCCCATGATCATTTTGATGAAGCGTCGGGGATGCCTTACTGCTTTATCTCATATGTTTATTAATTGATGTTTTCTTACTTTGAATGATTGAGACATAGATGCTCTGTGAGACCATAGGAGACTTGAATGTAGCATGCACCCCTTTGTCTCTTCACAACCACGATCGTCGTATGGCGTTTGTATACCTCATATGGAGTAGCTGGCCTAGTCCGTCTCCGTATTTTGGTACTGGGGCGTGACATACATGGAGGAGGCGGAGAGAAAAAGAAGAAGAAGAAGAAGAAGAAGTTGGTGGTGGTGATGGTTCTTGGTGGTGGTGATGATGAAGAGTGGTAATAGTGGTTGTGGTGTTAATGGTTTAAAGGAGGAGGAGAAGAAGAATATGAAGAAGAAGGAGTTGGAGGAGGGGGTACTGTCGGCTGAGATGGGGGGGTGTGTATGTTGCTGTTGTTGTTGTGAGGGAGGAGAGAGAAGAGAGGTGAGTGATTGGTTTAGAAAAGTAGGGAGAGAGAGTGTGTGTGATATTAATGAGAAAGAGAGAGAAAGAGATAGAAAAAGAGAGAGGGGTAGTGGTCGGCTGAAAATAGGGGGAAGAGGGTGTGTGATAATGGTGATGGGTGAGAGGGTGGAGTGTTGGTAGAGAGAGAGAGAATTATAGATATTATATATATATATATAAGAGATGAAATGAGATATTTGATAAAGTAGAGAGAGGAAGAGAGATATTTTTTAGTAGAGATGATAGAGAAATTTGTATATAGGATGTTTGGGTAGTCATGATAGGGGCACATAAAATTGGTTGGGTGTTGGGTCAAGTTCGAGTTAGGTTTAGGCTTGGAATGATATTAATTATAAATTTAAATCATTTATAATCATGGATAAAATAGGAGCACACGGGAGATCAATTGGATGGCGCGTGCATAGTAGACTCAAAATAGGTCAGAACCATATATTGGGTCGATCAGATTGGACCGATGTCGGGTCCCAAAATTAAATTGGAAGTTAAATCACAAATTACGGCAGACGATAAATTGGTCTAAATTGATCCGAAAGTTGTGCGAAGCAAAAAAAGCACAAGAGAACAAGTTTAAGTGGGACATGATATATCAACAGGAAGATAATCATGTCTACTACAAACTTAGAGAAGAAAGTTTCCAAAGAATGACATCTCTGATGCTCCAGAAATCAAAGTCACGGAAAAGAGCATTAATGATAAAAATAATTCAAATAAAAATGAATTATTGAAAGTAATTCATTTTAGAAAAATTAAAAAAAATCCCTGAAATTTAGGAGGCTTACAACGTTACGGTCGGATACGGATGACTGGATGACAGTTATGTACACATAGCCTAAATCTCACCCATGCGCATGAAAGTTGTCCTATAAATTGCATAATAGACGGTTAGAATCTCCTTTGCATATTTGTGTCTAGGATAGTCTTTTGTATATTATTATCTATTATGACAGTTCATATTAGCACGATATTATGTATCTTGTTACGTCCTCTGATGACCTGGTGATCTCTCTAGGTATAGACGACCACCAGTATCTCGAGGAGTACGATTTCGGACTAGACTCTTCATTTGCAGACGAGGAGGTCTCACCTTCAGAGCCTATTTGATTCTCTTCTTAGTTAATGAACTTATGTAGTTGATAATCTTTTTCTTATTCATTTCAGTTGATTTCTTTCAGTAGCTCGGTAGTGGATTTGTTTCCGCTCGACAGATATTTCACTCTTATATTCAGTTGAGACATTTTGATGGTTATTTCATTTATTTGTCATTGTGGATGAGATATAGATATTGCCTGTGACTATGTTATTTTGTTATGAGCTGGAGCTCTTCTATTACAACTTATGTGTAGCTCCCCTTCTCGAAAATTTTAGAAATATTTGTATATTATTTATTTGATTTAAATGGGAATTTTTAGAATTTTATAAATAATTATTTAGTTAATTCTTACGGTAGATAATTTTAGTCATGGTTAGAAATTGGAGTACAAGGTAACTAGGAATCATGGCACGGATAGTGTAGTGGCGTGCTTTGACTAGTGTTTAGCCATGGTAAGAAAAGGCCGAGCCATAGGATTATTCTAACTAGGAAAACCAGGCCAAGTTATGATTTAACCCCTATAGATAGTTTAATTATTTATTAATCTATTTTATTGACTTGTAGAAGACCCGGTTGTACCTGTCACGACCCGCACCCACTGTGAGGGTACGAGAGCGTAACAACGCCCAGCCTACGCCGCAGTGTCGGCGGTAGAACGCTGTTCTAGGTCATGAACTATAACTAACATAATATGAATGCTCTCCATAAGGAGGCCAACACAGAGGTACAACTCAATCACAATCTAGAGATAGAATATGGCACGATAAAATAGATAAGAGAATCCTCAACCGAGGTACAACAGAAATGAAATACAAGTCTCAACATCTCTACAATATACAAACTCTGAATCAAGAACAACAACTAAACAAAAAAGGAAAACAGTCTAAACTATCTATACTAAGCAAGGTATCGTCCTCAGCAGCTGCCTGAACCTCCCCTGGGGTCCAGGTCGCGAGTGTCAACTAGGCAAACTCCAAGTAAGGGTGCAGGGTGCCTCATCATCCTCTGTAAAATTTTTAACAGGTCCAGTCAGGACGGGAGCGAGCACAAAACATCTCACGTAGTTCATATCATGTTAGGAAATATGAAGCATGCAATAGAGTAAGGTACATGAAACGCTGAAAGTAAGAAGTATATGAAAAACAGTAGAGATTTGATAACAGGAAATATCTAAATATGATAAATAAGAACTGTAAGCCTACTGTGATTTAGAGTACAATATGGTTATGTAAACGGTATAGGAAAATGCAATGGTAACTCCATTGTACGTGGGTGTACAATAGACATATACAATAGTTATACAATGTTGTACAATAGGATTTGATTACATAACCAATTCTACTCCCCCTCCCCAAATCAATACACAAGGATCTACTCCGGTTACGTTATCTTGCACAATAGTGTACAATGTTATACAATAGATGTACAATATTATACAATAGATGTACAATGTTATACAATAGATGTACAATGTTATACAATGGATGTACAATATTATACAATAGATGTACAATGTTATACAATAGTTGTACAATGGTCTATCCCTGGGACTCATGTGATACTGAGAGTACAATATGCACAAGGAGTATACAAGGATATGGGTATTCAATAAATACAATATGTAAGTGAAACGCACATCACAATATGTATTTAGTGAATACAAGGAGATAACATCTCAGAAGAAGATCCGTATAGTACCAATCCGTGATAATGATCGTGTCAGCATCAAGTACAGTAATCTAGAGCAAGAATATAAATCCAGACAAGTATGAAACGGTCAGAGAATGTACTCGCCTCGTATCTGAATGTCTGAAATAAATGTACTGTCCGAGATGAGGTACCTGACTCCTAGTTAGAGCAACACAAGTCAAGATGTACACAGGGAATGATAAATATAATCTACAATGCATCTGCATGCTGTCTAGGTCAAACTAGACTAAAGTCAACACTTGGTCAACTCCAGTCAACTAGACTAGTCAAACTAGGTCAACTAGGTCAAATCCTAGCCCAACAAGTCTAATAAGTCTCACTTGGCCTAACCAAGCCTAGTCTAGCAATCACACACCAATCACAAGGCTATACAAGCCAAACACAAGCCATCACATTTAATATTATACTTAAGAGAAAGGAAGCTAACATGTAAAGCTATGTGTGTGTGTGAACATGGAGGTGTACATGAAAAGAGAATTCAACACTAGGCCCTATATCACATATATGTATATATAACTATAGAAAAACTCTATTTACCATATTAACACATTTAGCCATGTATAGAATATGTATATATATATATATATAGAGAGAGAGAGAGAGAAGAGCATGTGTATGTGTTCATGGGTGTGTGTGTGTGTCATGAAAGTGCACAAGAACATGTGTGTGTTATCATGGAATGAGTGTTAGGCAATGTGTGAGTGAGAGTGTCAATGAGTGAGGGTGTGAGGGTTATATAGTGTAGTGTGCATTGTGTGTGGAGTGATAGTGAGGCATGACAGTTGTGTAGCAAAGTGTCAATATGAAGTTAACATTCACATATATGAGTTCTCATGTATCTCTTATTTAGTGAAACAAAACTAAATTCCAGTTTTATTCCTAACAAGGCTACATATATTACATCTATTACTACATTACATTCATGCTTGCATTCATTCATCATTCATTTATTCTCTTGCACCACTATATGCACCATACATTACATACTATGGAACCTACATATTTATTACAAGCCATACTTATACATGCTTACATTAGATAGAATACTTACACCTCATACATTATTTATTTAAACATTTACTCATGCTTGCATTTTCTATTTAATTACATAATTATATACATTAACATGGGTTAAAATCAAATAGAACATTATATTACACACAAGGGTGCACAAAATGCATATGCCGAATAGTAACTCCTACTAATAATCAATACTGTACCATCTCAGCATAAATTAAAATCTAGGATTAAAGTATGTTATAGATCTATGTGTTAGCTTTCCGAAACTTCAAACGGATCGCGTTTTCGTTTCCGGAAACTCCCGGAATCGCGAAAACACCGAGAACGCATTTGTCTTTCGTACAGCTGACACTCAAATAATTCTCCAAAAAGTTACATAAAGAATTAGGACTATTAACATATGTTTTTGGAAATCTAACTTCAATACGCTTCTTTTAAAAAAAACGGGAGATTAAACCGAGCTTTGAGCTATAAGTTATGACATTTCTAAGTTAGGGCTGAAATTAAAAACGTGGATAAAAATCATGACGGATTTGGGTAGTTTGAGACAAAAGAACACAAGTATATAACATAATATATCAAGAACTCACTCTCTACACTAATATATATATATATGAGACACTATAGAACACATATCTAATACAAAAATATGAGATTAAACATGTAATAATTCATTCATACATAACAACAACACAGTGTGTCCAAATTTGGGATTTTCCCACATGGACACAACCACAACACAAAGGACACTCCTATGACCTCCAAATAGACACGAAATGGACACAAATGGAGATGCAATCATGGGAGTCATTCATATGGGTTCAAAATAGACCTATATGCATGAGGAAATAAAAAGAAGAATGGATTTATACCTCCCGGTAGATCGAATCGAAGAAAAGCCTTCCCGGAGCGACACCGACACGTAGAGATTCCAAAAGGACACGAACGAGCTCCGAATCCTCCCAAACTTGGGTAGCTTCCTCCTTGGCTAGAATGGAGAAGGAAAGAAGAAGATTTGGTGGCAAAATGGAAGGATTTGTTGGAGAAATTGCTAGGGATTGCTCTCTAGAAATTTGGGGAAGAACAAGAGAGAGAGTGTGGATGAGAATAATGAAATGAACTTGAGCCTATCCTCTCCCAAGGTGGCTGGCCATATGGGGCTATTTGTCCTATTATTGTAAGGTCCAAAATGCCCCACTAACCTATTCTATAAGTATTAGGAAAGGGCTAATTGGTTGGGGCTAAATTAGTCATTCTAAAGTCTCTAATCACACTAACCTTATCCATAATAATTAGTCTAACCTCTAACTAAAATATTTCTATCATGTGGACTAAATTTAATATCATGTGGGCAATGCCTAACTAGTGTGTGGGTCCCACTAGAGTCAAACTACCCCCGGGTCCCCGTTTCAAGTCGGATTGAGTTGAAATTCGAACCCGACTCAAATAACCCCAAAACAATATCATAAATAATAAAATAATATCAAAATAATTCAAAGAGGTCAAATGCAAAAATATCCTTAGGCCAAAAATGATATTAAAATATCATAATCACATGGTTAGGCTCTAGGTCAAACAGTCTCTAGGGTTTCACTAGCAAAACGTCAAAACCACAAGTCATGAATTTAAATAGTTTAAAATAATTTAAAAATCACTAAAAATTATAATATGAAATAAATATCATTAAATAATAATTATAATTATAAAATTTCAAAATTACCCTCATCTGAAAAACAGGGTGTTACAGTACCAATTTAGTCCAGACTTGACCAGAACTGAGCCCAAGCCTATGTAGACCATAGTACGTTCAAAGATGCCCATGTAGAGATTTACTATATATAAATTGGTAATTGATTTAGTGGTCTGGTTGTGACTTTCTATTAACTTGACATTTAATGTGTGTAAATGATATATATTTTCTTAAATATATGTTTATGATTTTTGGGTTTCTAGACTATATATATAATTGAGTGTAAATTAGAGTATACATATTATGGTAGTGCATGAATAAGTATAATATTATTTGTGAAGTGGAGATATATATATAAAACGGATAACATTGATATAAATTGTAGTAGTTAGAGTTAATAATAGATATATAATATATCCAAGTTGGTTATTATTTCAGAATAAGTCATTTTAAATATTCCTTGTATTTTAACAAATATGTGCATAATTATATTAGTCTATATGCATTATACATATATGAGTATATATATATATATATATAATATATATATATATATATATATATATATATATATGTAAAAGAGAACAAAAGAAATAACAAAAAGAAAAAGAAAAAAACAAGTGAATTAAAACCCAAGCAATCCCGAGCCCAGCAGGGGGAGCCAACCCGACCCTTGTACATGCACAGTCGTAGTATACATAAGCAGATAGAAGGAAAACCCTCGCCAAAACCTGGCCGAATCCCTCGACCCCCGACCTCCTGACGCGCGCGTGCCCCTAGGGCTTTGCCGCGCGAGCGCGCAGCCGCCGCACGGTTGCCGGCCGGCCAACATCACCGGCTGTAACGTCCCAGTCCCAAAATACTTAGGACTAGGAACGTAGACATGCCAGCTGTATACATACGAAGTACACTCCAATATATAGAAACCTCGTATGAAGACATAAGCTGTAAAATGTAGTAAAACTATGACTAATCTCATCAACACAAAATAAATGAATAAAAGATATCATATAACGATAATGAATTATCTTGATACAATATGTTGGACGAAGACAAATTCACTACCAACAGGTAAGGGAAAAATACATAGAAAATGAAATGAGTTTGGTGAGCGAAGCGAAGACGATCCAAGTACAATCATCCTCGAAGAAATAGAGATGATCATGGCCACGGCTAGAACACCTGTGAAAGACAAGAGCATACACCTAGCGAGATAACCAGGTCCCCAGAGGGACGTAACAAGACACATAATATCATACCATATAAACTGAATAAATATTGCTCAAATAAATAAGTCAATTGAATTATAACATGGTCCAATACACACCTATTGAACTAGCCTACCATCCCTTCTACCAAACAAGGACAGGAGATGGTAAACTAATTTACGATGACGTATCTTTCCATGCTATGAATCCAATATGGTATCCGGACGCCAACAAGGTTCAATACCTTCTCATCGAAGTAGTAAGCCACACCTACAACCAAACAAGGACAAGATGTGACGAACTAATCCGCGACAAGTTATTGCTCCAAGCCACGGTCAGATACAAGTACCCAAACCAAAAGTACTCATACCTAACGGATAAGGTATCCTAACCAGTCTAAGTAAAATGTAGTTAAGAAAAATCCTTCCTACGCATGGGCCCTGGCTAAATAGGATTGGCATAGTCCCCCCCTTTGGGCACCAGCAGCCCAATCAATAAGAGCATAACGTTCCGCAGAATGTCAGTGGCCGTCAGTAATCATGGGTAATCTGACCCGCGTCTCCGACGGAGCTCATAGGTTACAAAAGAGAAAGTGCATCGAAGCCCATACGCTAAGGAATTGTCCTCCCCGTCCAATGCCTACTATGTTGTATCCACAACAGTAAACCTCTATAACCGCTAAGTCAAACTAGCATGCAATTTTATTAGCGGTTAATCCTATCGCACGGCTTATACACACCGGTGGCCAGCCAGTCACGCATTTCCATATTCTACATGCGGCACACAACTTCGTGGTACAACGTGTCAAGGCCAATGAATGCAACACACAAGGATGGTCCCTTAAATTTAGGTTTAATGTGTAAGAAAACTAATACATAGCAGGAAATATAAATGAACAGTAAGTTCTAACAGGTTATGCCATATATCACAGTTTATTTTGCATAAAGAAAATAATGAATAATGCATGAAATATGAGCTAAAATAAATAAACAGCAAATGGCAAGGTGTCTTGCCTGGTAGGACGCCTGGTGTACTGCAATGATCAATGTGGCACGAACTGCAACTTCGGTGTAATAACTATACAAGGTGACCTCTGATGGTGGCACGGACAGTTCCATTGGGTCCAGAAGGGTCAAATTAGTTAGGATCAATAGGTGGAAGGAATGAATTGGTAAAGAGATAGGAAGATTGGTTACGGACAGGAAAAAATTAGAGAAATAATGGATAAATATTATATATACGAATTTTAGAAAATATTTATAATTCCTAAAAATTAGTTTTTATGAGTCTAAATATTTATAGGAAAAATACTTAAAATACCTAAAGTCAAGAAAATCATTTTTAGGCAAAAACCCAAATTTTGTAAAAATATGATTTTTAGGGCGAGAATTATATTTTTATTGGTCACAATAAATATTTTTTTAAAGACTAAGACATCATTGTATATAAAAAAAAATTAGAAAAAAATAAAATCTAGTATAGTATGTTTAGGGCTAAAACTAAAATTTTCAAAGTAAAGGTTCTAAGCCAAGAAGCTATATAATAAAAATGGGGTTGTTATTCGGACAAAAAGCGATTAGTCGGGGGACTTCTACAAATACAAGACCAAGAAAAGAATAGGTCCTAGATCCGTGTGACTTAGGATTAGATTTGGTTGGGTCAGGTTGATTTAGACAGGTCATGATTTTCACTTCATAAATTGACTGGGATTGGGTATACCAAAACAAAAGTTTATCACTAACTCTTTGATCATGGACAGGAAAAGAGGCGAGCGAAGTGAGGTCATATGTCATTCATCCATGAAGATGAATAAAGAAGGATGGGTATTTTATCCGAGATTTCACAAATAGCGATTGGATCCGTTGGAATGAATTATTGTTTTGATTTGACTGTCCCTATGTATTTAGATGAGCATGTGGTAATGCTTTCATTTTGATGGACCAACTAATAAGTTCTAGACTAACTAAAATTTAAATTTAATGTAGGCCAAAACCCCATGATATAACTTTTTAGAAAATATAACATTTTCATAAAAATATATTAGTAAAATAAAGATAAATATAAGGATAATATTAAGGATAAAAATAAAGATAAAAATAAAGAGCGGCGCACGCGCGACGGCAGAGGAAAGGGACACGGAGAAGGAGCACAGGTGCGGGGGCTCGCCGGGCTGAGGCACCACACAGCGCTAGTGGCGACGGCGGTAGCGCCACTCGTGGGACTGGCGGATCACCCGTGTGGTGACGGATCTGGCCGCAGAAGGACCCACGCGAGAGGCAGCGCCAGTCTGGGCAGTGTGGGAGCTAGTCGCGGCGGAGCGGTCACCGCACGGGGACGAGGTCGCGGCGGCCAGGACGGAGGTGAGTACGGCTGTGGCGGTGGGTTTTATGACGAGGGCGGTGGATCGGTGAGGAAGGGAGGCTGACGACGGGCGGCGGAGAGCACCGCGGTAGTGGTCGAGAAGTCGTGGCCACGTGGTCGGAGAGAGCTGGGAGGAAGGAGAGGCTGAGGGGAGAAGTGGGTTACCAGCGGGGGTCCGTGCGGCGGAGGAGTTCCACCGGCCGGTTCTCGGGACCTCGTCAGGGCGTACGATGCGGCGGAGTCAGATCCGCGGGTGTGGAGTTTTGCTCGGTGCGGAGCCGGAACGAAGAGAACAAGGCGTCGCAAGTCCGGCCGTGCCGTCGGCACTGGAAGGAGCTTCGGCCGCGAGGTAGGTGGGGGTGATGTGTGTTTGCTTATTTATGGTGGTGACGGGTGTGGGCTGCCGCGGCGATGGCCGCGGTGGTGGTGTTGGATTTTAGGTTTTTGGCTGGGCGGTGCGACGATGGTATGGGTTTGTCTGGTGGTGGTGACATTTGGCCGAGGTGGCCGGGGCAAGGAGAAGATGGTGGTTATTTGGTGTCGATTTTGCCGAGGGTAGGATTTCCAGGGAGGAGATCTGGTGAGGATGGCGGTGGCTATCTATGGTGGTGTTGCTAACGGTGGCGACGGTGGGGCTGTCGTAGAGATGGCCGGGGACATGCTGCAAGTGGTGGAGGCGATGGCAGTGACCGACGGGGATTAGGATAGGGTTAGATTAGGGATTTGATGTTTGTCATGTCGGGGTTGGTCGGCATGTGAGGAAAGTGTGTTCTGCGAGACACAGGCTATGGGTCGAGGCCGTGTCCGGTATGTGGACACGAGAAAGAATTTGTAGATGTACAAAAGAAAATAGTGGAAGAGAAAAAGGATGAGCACGGACACGATGCACAAACTTGGGTTGTGAAATTTGGAGTTGAAATTTATGGATGAGTACCTCTCCTTATATAGGAGGTGGGAATTACCAGTTGGAATAGGATTAGAATTTATAAAAACCCAATTAGATAATTCAATTTATTAAATTAAATCCATTCAAAAATTCCAAATCCACATCTAAATCAATTTAAATATAATTACATTCTATCTTTTAGTTTAAAATCAAATAGGATAAATCAACTTTCAAATATAGATATTAATTTTAATTATTTAAATAAATCCATAAAATTAAATCAAGATTTAAATTGCCACAAAATTTTTAAAATAATTTTCAAAAATACTAATAATAATAATTTTGAAAATTACATTATTATTTAAAAATAAACTAATAAAATATTTATGAAATATATATGTATGCTCGAAGAATATTATTTATTATTAATAACTGTTATAAACGAAAGGCTTTTTTTTATAAATAAAATCATAAACTTGGAAATTTTGGTACGATAGCTAAAAATAATTATTATATATACTATTTTGAAACTATAAAAATAGAAAAAGTGTTTTTTTAAAAAAATATGCTCGCACATATTCGCAGTCGAGCAATTACAAAAAACAAAATTTCGTGCACGACGTACAATGCAACTACGCGACGTACAATTACAAAATAATAATTAGTACCAAATTTATTAAAAAATACAGTAAAAATTTAGGGGTTTTACATCCTATCCAACTTAAAAGAATTTCGTCCTCGAAATTAAGAATTTTATAGGGTGTGAGAAGGCACAAGGGGATATTGGTGAGGAAAAATCAATTCACAAAATTCAACCAAAAGATGCATTAGGAAATCGTGATTTTGATAAATACGAAAGTAATCGTGGATATGGCTAATTAATGCAAGAGTAAAAATAATCAAGGGTTAAAGTTTAATCAAGATAACCTGCAATAAAGAATTGTATGGTATCATGAGAAAATAAATTAGAGACCTAGAAGGTATGATTTCTTGAGAGTAGGTTGAGAGCACGATTAAGAGAACGAATTTGATTTACTCGATTAGAAGGTCGTGATAGTAATTATAGGGCCGAGAAAAAGAACGAGCAGTTTAGGACGAAGGTATAGCAACTTTGAGTGGTAATGGTCATAAGTGATAGGGCAGCTAGAGGAATTTCTAGCACACGCCTTCTTCCTTCTAAAATAGGTGAAGGTGAAAGCAATATAGAGTTCGAATGAGGCGTTATCGAATACGAATATGTGGTTCAAAGGTGACCGAATAATTCAAAAGGAGTTGCCAAGGCAGTCGCGGATGGGACTCTAGAGGGCAAGTTTAGCTGTGTCCCCATCCACGTAGAACGATAGATAATAGCGAACCAAAGTGCACTCGGTTGATCAGACCATCATGCACCGGTTCTGGTTAGACAATATGTTAGTGGGTGCGACCCAAATAACATATGTCTTGAACAAGCTCGATAAAGGAATAAGCTTGCAAAAACTAGGCTACATTAGCATCATTAGTCCAGATAGTAGAATAGAGCACGAGTGTAGATAAAATAAGAACAAATTAAGATTCTAGGTCTTGTTTGATGTTTACACAGTCGACCTATTGTCTACTTGCCTCAAGGGTTCGGTTGGCTAGATGGGTTAGGGTCCTCTAAATTCTAGAGTCTAAGTAACTTATGATTATAGGTCATAAGGATTGCTATGTCACAAGGCATTCTACCAAACTTAAAAGAATTAAACTAATGGTGCTTGGGACATCTAACTAGTAGGGTCAATCGCTAGTATGCACGAAGGAAAGATAAGATTAATGATAGAAGGAGTCAAGCAAGATACAATCGATGAGCCGAACGGTAGATAAAATCTAGGAAAGAGGTCAAGTATGTGGATGAGATCCTAGACTCTAATCCTATACGCAGACTTGCTTGGTACGACAAAGTAACCAAACAATTTGTCCTGACATGCATGGGTCACCATAAAAATATGTAATGTTCCAGTCCCAAAATACTTAGGACTTGGGACGTAGACATGCCAGCTGTATACATACGAAGTACACTCCAATATATAGAAATCTCGTATGAAGACATAAGCTGTAAAATGTAGTAAAACCATGACTAATCTCATCAACACAAAATAGATGAATAAAAGATATCATATAACGATAATGAATTGTCTTGATACAATATGTTGGGCGGAGACAAATCCACTACCAACAGGTAAGAAAAAAATACATAGAAAATAAAATGAGTTTGGTGAACGAAGCGAAGACGATCCAAGTGCAATCATCCTCGAAGAAATAGAGATGATCATGGCCACGGCTAGAACACCTGTGAAAGACAAGAGCACATACCTGGTGAGATAACTAGGTCCTCAGAGGGACGTAACAAGACACATAATATCATACCATATAAACTGAATAAATATTGCTCAAATAAATAAGTCAATTAAATTATAACATGGTCCAATACACACCTATTGAACTAGCCTACCATCCCTTCAACCAAATAAGGACAAGAGACGGTAAACTAATTCACGGTGACGTATCTTTCCATGCTATAAATCCAATATGGTATTCGGACCCCAATAAGGTTCAATACCTTCTCATCGAAGTAGTAAGCCACACCTACAACCAAACAAGGACAAGATGTGACGAACTAATCCGCGACAAGTTATTGTTCTAAGCCACGGTCAGATACAAGTACCCAAACCAAAAGTACTCATACCTAACGGATAAGGTAGCCTAACCAGTCTAAGTAAAATATAGTTAAGAACAATCCTTCCTACGCATGGGCCCTAGCTAAATAGGATCAGCATAGTCCCTCCTTGGGGCACCAGCGGCCCAATCAATAAGAGCATAACGTTCCACAGAACGTCAGTGTCCGTCAGTAATCATGGATAATCTGATCCACGTCTCCGGCGGAGCTCACGGGTTGCAAAAGGAAAAGTGCATCGAAGCCCATACGCTAAGGAATTGTCCTCCTCGCCCAATGCCTACTATGTTGTATCCATAACAGTAAACCTCTATAACCGCTAAGTCAAACTAGCATGCAATTCTATTAGCGGTTAATCCTATCGCACGGCTTATACGTACCGGTGGCCAGCCAGTCACGCATGTCCATGTTCTACATGCGACACACAACTTCATGGTACAACGTGTCAAGGCCAATGAATGCAACACACAAGGATGGTCCCTTAAATCTAGGTTTAATGTGTAAGAAAACTAATACATAGCAGGAAATATAAATAAACAGTAAGTTCTAACAGGTTATGCCATGTATCACAGTTTATTTTGCAAAAAGAAAATAATAAATAATACATAAAATATGAGCTAAAATAAATAAACAGTAAATGGCATGGTGTCTTGCCTGGTAGGACGCCTGGTGTACTGCAATGATCCATGTGGCACGAACTATGACTTCGGTGTAATAACTATATAATGTGACCTCTGATGGTGGTACGGACAGTTCCATTGGGTCCAGAAGGGTCAAATTAGTTAGGATCAATAGGTGGAAGGAATGAATTGGTAAAGAGATAGAAAGATTGGTTACGGACAGGAGAAAATCAAAGAAATAATGAATAAATATTATATATACGAAATTTAGAAAATATTTATAATTCCTAAAAATTAGTTTTTATGAGTCTAAATATTTATAGGAAAAATACTTAAAATACTTAAAGTCAAGAAAATTGTTTTTTGGCAAAAACCCAAATTTTGTAAAAATATGATTTTTAGGGCGAGAATTATATTTTTATTGGTCACAATAAATATATTTTTAAAGACTGAGACATCATTGTATATAAAATAGTTTTAGAAAAAAATAAAATCTAGTATAGTATGTTTTGGGCTAAAACTAAATTTGTCAAAGTAAAGGTTCTAAGCCAAGAAGCTATATAATAAAAATAATAAGTTCTAGACTAACTAAAATTTAAATTTAATTTTTAGAAAATATAACATTTTCATAAAAATATATTAGTAAAATAAAAATAAATATAAGGATAATATTAAGGATAAAAATAAAGATAAAAATAAAAATAAACATATGACTTTTGTAATTTATACTTAGCAAAATAATATACAAATAAATTTATACCCAAATATCTAGTTAGATATACACCTGTTTATAATAGTAAGGATAATAATAATAATAATTATAATAGTAATAATAATGAGAAGAATAAAAGAAAACAAAACAAAAATAAAATAGTACTAATAAATCTAAAGCTAACCAAACGTTTAGCAGCACAACAATGATGTTCACCCTTTTGTAAAGGAACAAATAAAATAAAAAAGAAAAGAAAAGGAAAACCGATTCAGGTTTTTAAAGACAGAAGAGATAGAGAGAAGATAGATTGGGGAGAAGTAAGTGGCGGAGCTGCGGGAAGAGCGGCGCACGCGCGACGGCGGAGGAAACGGGCACGGAGGAGGAGCATAGGCGCGGGGGCTCGTCGGGCTGAGGTGCCACACCGCGCTAGTGGCGAAGGCGACAACGCCACTCATGGGACTGGCGGATCACCCGCGTGGCGACGGATCTGGCCGCAGAAGGACCCACGCGAGAGGCGGTACCAGTCTGGGCGATGCGGAAGCTGGTCGCGATGGAGCGGTCACCGCGCGGGGACGAGGTTGCGGCGGCCTGGACGGAGGTGAGTACGACGGTGGCGGTGGGATTTTTGATGAGGGCGGCAGATCTGTGAGAAAGGGAGGCTGACAACGGGCGGCAGATCGGTGAGGAAGGGAGGCTGACGACGGGCGGCGGAGAGCACCACGGTGGTGGTCAGGAAGTCGTGGCCGCGTGGTCGGAGAGAGCTGGAAGGAAGGAGAGGCTGAGGGAAGAAGTGGGTTACCAGCGGGGGTCCGTGCGATGGAGGAGTTCCACCGGCCGGTTTTTGGGCCCTCGTCAGGGCGTACGATGCGGCGGAGTCAGATCCGCGGGTGTGGGGTTTTGCTCGGTGTAAAGGCGCAACGAAGAGGACAAGGCGTCGCTAGTCCGGCCTCGCCGTCGGTACTGGAAGGATCTTCGACCGCGAGGTAGGTGGGGGTGATGTGTGTTTGCTTATTTATGGTGGTGACGGGTGTGGGCTGCCGAGGAGATGGCCGCGGTGGTGGTGTTGGATTTTTGGTTTTTGGCTGGGCGGTGCGATGATGGTATGGGTTTGTCTGGTGGTGGTGACGTTTGACCGTGGTGGCCAGGGCAAGGAGGAGACGGTGGTTATTTGGTGTCGGTTTTGTCGAGGGTGGAATTTCTATGGAGGAGATCTGGTGAGGATGGCGGTGGCTGTCTATGGTGGTGTTGCTAACGGTGGCGACGGTGGGGCTGTCGTGGAGATGGTCGGGGACAGGCTGCAAGTGGTGGAGGTGATGGCGATGACCGACGGGGATTAGGATAGGGTTAGATTAGGGATTTGATGTTTGTCATGTCGGGGTTGGTCGACATGTGAGGAAAGTGTGTCCTGCGAGTCACACGCTATGGGTCGAGGCCGTGTCCGGTATGTGGACACGAGAAAGAATTTGTAGATGTATAAAAGAAAATAGTGGAAGGGAAAAAGGATGAGCACGGATATGATGCACAAACTTGGGTTGTGAAATTTGGAGTTGAAATTTATGGATGAGTACCTCTCCTTATATAGGAGGTGGGAATTCCCAGTTGGAATAGGATTAGGATTTATTTAAACCTAATTAGATAATTCAATTTATTAAATTAAATCCATTCAAAAATTTCAAATCCACATCTAAATCAATTTAAATATAATTACATTCTATCTTTTAGTTTAAAATCAAATAGGATAAATCAACTTTCAAATATAGATATTAATTATATTATTTAAATAAATTCATAAAATTAAATCAAGATTTAAATTGCCACAAAATTTTTAAAATATATTTTCAAAAATGCTAATAATAATAATTTTGAAAATTATATTGTTATTTAAAAATAAACTAATAAAATATTTATGAAATATATATGTATGCACGAAGAATATTATTTATTATTAATAACTGTTATAAACGAAAGGCTATTTTTTATAAATAAAATCATAAACTTGGAAATTTTGGTACGATAAAATATTTTTCAAAAAAAATATACGCTCGCACATATTCGCACTCGTCGAGCAATTACGAAAAAACAAAATTTTGCGCACGACGTACAATGCAACTACGCGACGTACAATTCCAAAATAATAATCAGTACCAAATTTATTAAAAAATACAATAGAAATTTAGGGGTTTTACACCAGCCATATGCGCGCATAAAGAGGAACACAACAGCAGCAGTTCGGCCGTGTCATCGCCTACTTCAAGGTGAGTTTTCGTCCTCCTTACTCCATGAAAGTTTGATCTGTAAATTCCTATAGATAGCCTATATGACCCTTTAGTAATCCTAATAAATAGATTCGAGCATAGTTGAACAACCAGTCCCGAGATTCGATCAAAAGATCGACAAAAACTGTCCTAAAACAGAGCACAACACAGACTCAAACCCCCGACTTAGCGGGACGATTCATGTCAGGAGGTTTAGAATTTTCTAACACTATTTAATGACAGTCCTAGACAGTATATACGGCTACATAACCCTTTTTACGGAATTCGATTTCGACGACTGTACGTAGAGGAATAGAATTCCCCATTTGACGAAAAACCTATTTTCAAAATATTTAAAATTTATGAAAAACCTCTGAGACGATGTGCGTTCCGCCAAACCGGGCGACGTGGTCGCAAACTGAAAGCATTGAAAGGTGCGTAATGGCTTCATGGACGTGTGGGCTTTGACGGAATTCAAATTGGTTGCGTATGCGCGACGAATTTGATGCGTATCCGTCAAAATTTACCGTATCGGTCTTTGTTTAAATTTTCTAATTACTTTGTGCACGTTCGTCAGATCGAGACGAAACTTGCACCAACAGGACCGTATTATTTTTCTGGTACTGTATGCCAAGTTAGGTCCGATTCTGAGACGGTTGACCGGATCGCCGTTTTACGGGCCCCACGATCCGACTCAACGGGCGATTTTGTGTACGGCCCATCAGAATCTAACTTTGGACATACGGTTGGATTCGTATCGAAAAACTGGACCTGTAGACATATAGTTTGACGACTTTAGAGACCATTGACTCTGGCATGCT
Organism: Iris pallida; assembly: GCA_029216955.1. Taxonomy (NCBI): domain Eukaryota; kingdom Viridiplantae; phylum Streptophyta; class Magnoliopsida; order Asparagales; family Iridaceae; genus Iris; species Iris pallida. The sequence goes on from JANAVB010015600.1 coordinate 34,192,721, forward strand.
TTTCGGTACAAAGCGGGTCCAAGTGTGGATACCGTTTTGACCCAAAATTATCGTTTTGCCTCTGTGTTCAGAATTAGACTTAAGGACAGGCAATTCTAGCTAATTTGACTATTCTGAAAATGTTGGTAATATTTATTTCAGCATCCGGAGACTTTTGCATGTGTTGACTGTTGTGGCTCACTGAGTGGTATAGTATTATCGGTTTTACTAGCACAGGACCTCTGGCGAGTACATCTCTGATAGTTTTCGTATTTGATTATCTCTATACTTTCTGTATTTAATAATATTTTACATTGATATCACGTTGATTCTTGACACGCTTGTCACACGAGATAGTAGTTATGGATTCTTGCATGTTGTTCGTGACCAATATATTTTCGTGTTCGTGACCTGTTTGAATCCATGGGTACTAGCCGAACGGAGAAGTACATTAGTAGACATGTAAACATACCCAAAAATATCCCAAAAGTCTATTCTTGTCTAATAGCAGTCGCACAACTCACGTGCGGGGTGCCGGATTTACCCCTTAGCCGTTTACATGTCGAAAGTGTATTTTAAATCACTTGTTAGATATAGTCTTGCTACATTACAGTTTCTTGTCATTGCTTGTCTTGTATACCATATCTTCCTGCTTTTACTTGCATGATTCCTACCATAATTTCCTGTTTATCCCTTATCATGTATCTCAGTATTATTACAGATTTATGGATTTTGTCATTTATTAATTCTGTTGTGAGAATGTACTCGTTCCATTTCTGACTGGAAACCAATATTTTCAGGTTTAGCCGCGATCACTTTTAGCACTGGAAAGGCATGGGTATGTTGAGGTCAACCTAGATAGTGAATTAGTTGTCTTTTCTATTTTGTGAGACATTATATTTTCTAGCAAATGTGAAGTTGTGAAACCTTGTAATTTATAAAATTGATTTAGTAATGTGAATGAGCAATAAATATATTTTTGTGATTTTGAGCATCTTGGCCGTGACAGCGTTCTACCGCCGACACTGCGGCGTATGCTGGCTTGGACACGTCTCGTATCCGAAAACGGGTGCGGGTCATGACAAGTTTTTGTGGTGGCCCATGCAGGTTCGTTTTTGCAAATTGTGCGAACTCGTGGTAGTACCATATTAGTCGTACTACTGTGAGCCTGCGACTAGAAAATGCTCATTCACATCTAGGAGTAAATCAATTTTAAGAGAATGGTTAGGACTAGGAGTCCCTAATTTAAATTTAAATTTGGGTAGTTAAGGTTGCTACATAGGTCTCACTAGATGACTTTCATAGAAGGATACACTATCGTATTTTGATTCGACGGTATTTCTCAGGAGGGTAGATTCGTAACATCTTCCCGAAAGTTTGGAAATATCCTTTTATTTATTTGTTCGAGTTAAAATATGATTTTTTGAATTTTATAAATATTTATTATAGAAGGCCTTAATCACGGTTAAGTTTTGGAGTGCAAGGTAACCAAGAATTTTGGCACTGAGAGCGTGGTCGAGTGCTTTGATTAGTGTTCTAGCCATGGTGGAGAAGGCCGAGTCAAGGTGTGTACTAACAAGGAAAACCAGACCAAATCGTGACATAACCCTAAGAATAATTTAATTACTTAATATTAAGATTATTGGCTTTTAGAAGACTTGGTTGTTCCCAAACTAGCCCGAACCCCACCCAAGTCCTGGTGGTCATATAGTGCGACCAACGTCGTCCATGTAGATATATAGATGTGTACATATATTGGTAGTCCATTTCTAGTATTGCGAATAATTTCTATGAATTATATATTGATTATAATATATGTATTAGTGCTATTTAAAATTTTATTTTACTTGGAAATAGGATAAACTTCTCTTAGAATGATATTTTGGGATTTACTTAGGCTATACATATATACTTGTGTATAAATATATTCGTAATAGGTAGACATAGCACTTTATACATATTTTTCCTCGATCCTGAATATTAGAGAAATATAAATTTAAGTTTATATTTCTTTTGCCCTTGGTTATTTTCTCCCTAATCATGATCATTTGTACAACTTCATCTTATGCCTTTTCTAAACAGCGCCATATCATAAGTTCATATCACTTATATTCTTTTCCTTGGACCTAAGGAATTATTTAAAATAACTTCTCACTCAATTGTCTATTAATCTCGAGTTAAGTTTCAGATTCAAAAGTTTTCTCTCAATCGTTGAGTCTTGAATATCCGTGAAATAAGGATTATAAGATTTTACTTATTTTGGCTTCGATTATTACCCTTCCTAATCAATTGTTTTCTTTTCAATAAGCTGATCTTGTACTTCAAGAACAGATACTTGCACTTTTTCTATCTTTATCAACTTGTATGATATTTTAAACTCCTTTGATATTCTTGGAGATATAGTTGGAATAATTTTGATGAATTGCGATGACAAGACAACAGCGTACTGTCGTCACTTATTTGAATTATCGAGACTGCGGGTTCACTGCAGCTAGCAACGCACTGGCGTGGCATGACCCCTAAGTTAAAATAATTTCAAGTAAGCGTAGGTGATTGAAAATTATTAAAATTATGTCTTAGTCGTCTTATTTCATCCTTGAGTTGTTATGTCAAGATTAGATAGAGTTGATAGGGTATTCGTTACCGCAACATAGCTTGAGTTGTGGAACCAAGGGTTTAATGCAGCTAGCTGTACACTGGCGAGGCATAAATTCTTGGTAAAATGACTTCGATTATGTTTACGAGTTTTCGAATACCATAGAGACTACGTCTTATTGGCATATAACTAGTAAGTTTTCAAAATGATTTGTGCTTATTCCTAGTTACAATTTTCTCAATAAACCGGTAATTCTCCCTTCCTTTCTTGTCCTTCTATTTTTCAGATTGCCATCTTTTAATATAATTCCGACTGGATTCCTAAACCTATCTAGATTTTGATTCTAAACTCGTGCCTAAATAATTATGGATCAATATTTTAAGCATTTTTGGATTTGATCATCCTTGAACAATTTCGATCATGACTAGACTCCTTTTATTATATTTCGACCGAGTCAATTTGTATCCTTTCCTAGGTTTGATTCAATAATCATGCCCAAACAGTTTTGCTTAACTAATTGATCGTTCCTAAACAAATTTGATCACGACTAAACTCTCTTGACCGTAATCATAATCGTGCATATATTTCAATCAATTATTGCTGAATGTTATATTTTGCATTCCATTTTGATCATGACTGTTTTGACCTTGTTCATGCTTGTGCCAACTTTCTAATTTTATCATGCATGGGTGATTTGCATGATTAACCTTGATCGTGACTGTATCTTAACTTATATCTATGGGATTATAGCCTTGTTTAGGTTGCATCTACAACCTTAATCATCCTTTAGAAATTCGGTCGTAACTAGACCATGTTGACTGTAATTAGATCACACCAAATCGTTTCAATTTAAATCATTCTTAAATATTTGGTTGTCAACTAGACCATTGGACCGAATATTGATCGTGCCAAATCACACTCTCCTTTTGTCTATTATTTTTATCATTTTGATCATATCCATGACTACATGTGACTAATTAGATCACGAATCATATCACTCCCTTGATTATACCATTCGTCGTTTTATTCATATCAATTAAAAATTTGGTTTCTTGATTATTCTTCATAGTCGTGCCTAATTGTGCTCTTTGAAATTTTGAAGACGAAATATTTTTAAGGTGGGTAGATTTGTAAACCCACATCCTTGATTTCAATTTTGTTTTATTTTGTTTTATTTTAATAAATTTTAGTTAGAAAATAGATTTTATTTGTAACCACTATAGACTATATTTGGATGACAACAGAATTTTTGTCAAACTATTTTTGATTTAGAATTTATAAAACATCGTTTAAATTATTTACTAATATTAATTATCAATTAAATTCATTTTGTTATATTATAATTAGTTTGATTCAGTCTTGGACTAACAAAGATATGCCCTGTTTAAATAATATATACCATATTTTCCAAGTCATTTGATAAACATATTATTCATTTAAATTATTATTGTATTATATTTAGATTCGATCAAATGCATTTTTTAATATTTTAATAAAACCTTGAATTATTTTTAAAATCATTATGGATTGATTTTGATTTGTTAAATCTAATATTTATTTAAATATTAGAAAGATTTGATCATCCTAGTCCTCAAATTCGAGGACGAATCATTCTAAGATGGGTGGGTGGTAAGCCCACTTTCCGTTTTCTTACATTCTCTATTTAGTTTATTTTAGTTTAATTATTTTTCCAAATCGGAAAAAAAATTTATTTCTATTTTAGATATTTTGAAAAAAAAAATGAGGAGAGATTTGCAAAAGTTTAGAAGAGATTTTATTCCAGGATTATTTGAATTACTATTTTATCAAGAGTTATATTAAATTCAAATTATTACTATATTATTTTAGAAGGTATTGTGTTGTGAAATATATATATATATATATATATATATATATATATATATATATATATATATATATATATATATTAAAATATATATATATATATATATATATATATATATATATATATATATATATATATATATATATATATATATATATATATATATATATATATATATATATATATATATATATATATATCTGAATTATTCTTAATAATATTTTGACAATTGATTTTATTACAAGGATTATTTAAAGTAATAGTTATTATTTTAGACAATATTTTATGAATGATTTGAGGCATGATTGGGTCAAATCCCTAGATTTCTTTTCCGGAGTTTCAGAAATTTTATTCATTTACTTATTCACATATTTTATTTGTCGGGGTTGAAGGCAGATTTCGTCGACACTTTGTTCATGATTATTTTTTTTATCAAAATTGTTTCAAAATTAAAGTTGAGAGCATCTTAGGGCTTTTAGAAGTTTCAAACACTTTCTTCCTATTTTATTTATTTTGTTCGATCAATTTCTTTTATCATAAATTTTTACTATCTTTCACCAATCTAACAAGTCTGAATACCCTGGTAGTCCTTAAATTCGAGGACGAATTTATTTTTAAGGTGGATAGATTTGTAGCTCCCCTTTCCAAAAAATTTAGAAATATTTTTATATTATTTATTTGATTTAAATAGGGATTTTTAGAATTTTATAAATAATTATTTAGTTAATTCTTACGGTAGATAATTTTAGTCATGGTTAGAAATTGGAGTACAAGGTCACTAGGAATCATGGCACAGATAGTGGAGTGGCGTGCTTTGACTAGTATTTAGCCATAGTAAGGGAAGGCCAAGCCATATGATTGTTCTAACTAGGAAAACCAGGCCAAGTTACGATTTAACCCCTATAAATAGTTTAATTATTTATTAACCTATTTTATTGACTTGTAGAAGACCCGGTTGTACCAATTTAGTCCAACTTGACCAGAACAGAGCCCAAGCCCATTTAGACTGTAGTGCGTTCAAAGACGCCCATGTAGAGATTTACTATATATAAATTGGTAATTGATTTAGTGGTCTGGTTGTGACTTTCTATTAACTTGACATTTAATGTGTGTAAATGATATATATTTTCTTAAATATATGTTTATAATTTTTGGCCTTCTAGACTATATATATAATTGAGTGTAAATTAGAGTATACATATTATGGTAGTGCATGAATAAGTATAATATTATTTGTGAAGTGGAGATATATATATATATATATATATATATATATATATATATATATATATATATATATATATATATATATATATATATATATATATATATATATATATATATATATCAGATAGCATTGATATAAATTGTAGTAGTTAGAGTTAATAATAGATGTATAATATATCAAAGTTGGTTATTATTTCAGAATAAGTCATTTTAAATATTCCTTGTATTTTAACAAATATGTGCATAATTATATTAGTCTATATGTATTATACATATATGAGTATATATATATATATATATATATATATATATATATATATATATATATATATATAAAGAAACCCCCTTTATTTATTAATCAAGGCTCAAAATGCCGAAGCCTGGCACGTATTGTCACGATCCGCTACCCAAATTGTTGGGCCGGGCCGAGTCATGTCCAGCCTACGCTTGAGATAAAACGTAGTAAGCTGTTCCAAAGATACGAAAGTAAAACTAAAATGTGCTAACAATTCTATATGTAATAAAGAGTCATAAATGCTCCAAACACAAAAGTCATCTCATATAATAGTAAGTCCAAGTACAAGTCCAAAATTTAAAGCTGGATACAGGTCCAGTCACAAAATACATAGTCTAATACATGACTACTCTCAAAAGTCCAAAATGTAAATAGACAACTAGACGAGTTTTTCCGCAGGTACATCCTCGTAAGACAAAGTCTGGTCCTCGGCAGTAACTCCATAATATGAGTCACAGAGCAACTCCTCCTCAGTAAGTATACCTACAACGTTATCCTGTCAGGACAGGAGCAAGTACTGATTCTTACAAACATATAATACTGATCATGTGATGGAAAGAAATTACATATCATGTTTATCCAGTTTTAGATACATTTTATCATGGCAATAATTAATTATTTTAAAGTTTAAAACTGTAGTAGGTGAGTGATCAGTCAATAGGTAATCAGGATGTACAGTGGTACATATCAATTTTCTGAAGTGTACATACATACCCTTAACGGCATCGATGTATGTCCATACACAAACGCGGGATCAGACATACGACAAAGTTACATATAGAATGTAACAGTGCTCGGTAAATACATACGGAGAAGGGGGCATGATTACGTACACTACTAACAGTTTTCCCTTAACCCGTTGTTAAACATGTGAGAGATATAAAAACTGTCCTAAACATGGTAGAGACTGAAAGTAATAAACATGTGAAGTTTTAACTTGCTATCCCAAGGATCAGCATTTTATATGGTTGGAAATCACAGTTTATGGTTATAGCAGTATGTAAAGTTTGTAGAAGTACTTACCTTTAACAAAGCAAACCAGCGATAAAAAATGCTATAGATGCCGAGTGACTCGTCACTGTAGAAATAAATACATAAACTTAGTTTTTATACTAAGTTAAACACTAAAATACTAGTGGTGCAACACGACTTTCTGACTGGACACCTAGCCAAATGATAACTTTAGCATAGGAGACCAATGTGGGGTGACACAATACTCTAACTAACTTTCTAGGGCCTTTACACTAGTGCGGGGTGAGGTCCAATATGTCTATAACTCAAAACAACACAAAACATTGAAAGTCGTAATTATTCAATAAATAAATCTAACTGTACACTGTGTTCCAACAATTTTTGAGATAGACAAAAAGCTCAATTTTATATAAAATAAAGTACCAAAATGATCCTTGTTAATTATAGAAATTTATACTAATTTTTCTGGAATTTATAAACCTTCATAAATATTTATTAAAAATCAGCAAATATATGTATCCTGAAAATGAGTTCTATTTTTCTATTTTTATAAAATACCAAAATTACTTATTAAATGCTGGAAAAATTATAATAAATTATCTACATTAACATAGTATTTAAATACAATTTTTCCTAAATTTTTACAGCATTAAAATATATATAAAAATTCAACAACAACAAGCAATAGTTTCTGGAAATTAATTAATTAATTATTTACTATTTTGTCCATGTATTCGAAATTGAACCGAAGTCCAGATACAGGACCCAGAGCCATGAATCAAGTCCAATATGACTTGTACAGACTCTGAATATATTAGACACAATTGGGCCCAAAAACCCATGCTAGGCTTGGACATCAATTGGTCATAATCAATAAAAAGCAGTAATTTATATACATAAATATATTTTTAAAGTGCTAAAATATAAAAGTCACAATTTAAATAATAAAAATGAATTGTGAATTTATGCACAATAATATTTTTTACAAAGTAGAATGTGAAATACATATATAAATATACAACAACAATATTTATATATATACATACAAATATATAGATATTTATATATATATATATTTTTTGTTTTATATATATATATATATATATATATATATATATATATATATATATATATATATATATATATATATATATATATATATATATATATAATGGATATATATACATATAATAAAATATATAATGGATATATATACATATAATAAATATATATATATATATAATGGATATATATACATATAATAAATATATATATAAAAATATATATATATATATAATGGATATATATACAAATATATATATATAAGAAATACTAAATATAAAATATATATATATATACAAATATTGTATATATATATATATATATATATATATATATATATATATATATATATATATATATATATAATATATATATATATATATATATATATATAAATACTGTATATATATATATATATATATATATATATATATATATATATATATATATATATATATATATATATATATATATATATATATATATATATATTTTTTTTTCTTATATATATATATATATATATATATATATATATATATATATATATATATATATAATAATATATATATATACATAAATACATATACATATATACATATATATATAAATACATATATACAAATATACATATATAAATATAATAAAATAACTAAAACCAAAACAAAACCAAAAAGAAAGAAGGGGGGGCACGAACTCGGGTCAGGCAAAGGGGTCGGGTTTTAGGCGCGGTCAGGCTGGCCAGGGGGTCAGCCCGAGCCATCTGTTAGGAAATAGGTTCGGGTTAGTTTTAGGTTAGATTTAGGTTAACGGGTTTTAAACCCGATAGCCAAACTTCGTGTCCTGACTGTTAGGGACACGAAGAACGGCCGAGTCCAAGTGTCCTGACTATGCACGACACGCACGACCCAAGTCAGCCGTGTTCTGACTTACCATTAGAGTCTTCGTGTCCAGGCGAGTCACATAGGTGAGTACGAGACACTAATACGACACGAAACAGAACTGACACGTACGTGTCCAAGTCGAGCGGGCTGTTGGTGCGACGATAGGGCAGAGGAAGCGTCGGCGTCGCGGCGCTTGGGTGGCGCTGCACTCGGCTGGCCTCGGTGAACTTGGTGGTGGTGGTTGTGGGTGGTGAAGGTGGTTGGGGAGGTGGCGCTGTGGGTTGTCGGAGTTAGGGTTAGGGTTAGTGTTCTCATCGGGGAAGAAGGGTCTGGGGTGGTCGGAAATTAGTCTAGGGTTAGGGTTTCGGGATCGGGGAGTATTTATAGAGGGGGTAGGTCGGTTGAAATTGGCTAGGTCGGCCGTGCGGTGGCAGTCGCCGCTCGTCGACGGTCGTCGGGGGCAGGTAGGAACGTGGGGGGGAGGTGATGGTAGATTTACAGAAAAGTCCCTCAATTTTGGGGTTTGGCAGAAAGGTCCCGCTCTCATCGGTTTGTAAATAATTATTTGCAAACCGCAATAAAAATAATTCAACTAATTACAATTTGATATTAAAACAAATTTAAAAATTACAAAACGATATTAAAATAATTCAATTTATTACAAAATGATATATTTTGATTTAAAAACTATTTAAAAATCATTTAAACATTCTAGAAAAATTTCTAGCAGTTATATTAATCTATTTTAAATATATAAAAGCTATTTAATATTATAAAAATATTATTTTGAAATTTAGGGGCTTACAAATCTTCCCTCTTTGAAAAATTTTGTCCTCGAAATTCACAAGGATTGAAGACTCTACAAACATTCTATCATAACAAGGAATGCAACAAATGACTAAGGCTACGATCTAAACTAACCTCTAAGGTATCAAGCGGGAACGGGTGGTTCCCTCGCAGCTGTTGGGTCGAACAAGTAAGGATATCTCTCCCTCATGTCCGACTCCCTCTCCCAAGTAGATTTACCCGGAGAGTGACGGCTCCAAGCTACTCGTACTATGGGTATGACTTTGTTCCTCAGCCTCTTCTCCCTCATGTCCAATATCTCCACGGGCTGCTCAGTAACTGCAAGGCTCGGTCCGATCTCCAACTCTGAATGATCTAGCACATGGCTGGGGTCCAGAACATATCTCCTCAGCTGAGATACATGAAAGACATCGTGAACTCCTACTAGATTGGGTGAAAGTGCAATCCTGTAAGCTACATCTCCGATCCTGCCAAGTATCTCGAATGGCCCGATATATCTGGTGCTCAACTTGCCTCCTCGTCCGAACCGGATCGTCCCTCTAATAGGTGATATCTTCACTAGCACCATATCTCCGTCAGCGAACTCCATCGGTCTGCGACTAGCATCGGCCCAGTGTTTCTGCCCGTCATGAGCTACTCTGAGCCTGTCTCTGATCATCCCGACCTTCTCTGCTGCATCCGTGATCATCTCTGGTCCAAGCATAACTCTGTCCCCAACGTCATCCCAAAAGAGGGGTGTACGGCATCGTCGTCCATATAGTGCCTCGAAAGGAGACATACCGATGCTGGCTTGGTAGCTGTTGTTGTATGAAAACTCTACCAAGTGCAGATGGCTCTCCCATGATCTACCAAAGTCCAGCACACAAGTCCTCAGCATGTCCTCTAGCGTCTGTATCGTCCTCTCGGACTACCCATCTGTCTGTGGGTGGTATGCCATACTGAACTTGAGCCGACTGCCCAACTCCTCCTGCAAGGTCCTCCAGTAGTGGGACGTGAATCTGCTATCTCGGTCCGACACGATGCTCACTGGTACTCCATACAAGCGAACTATCTGCTGCATGTATAGCTCCGCCAACTTTTCGGTGGAAAGCCCCACCTTGACGGGTATGAAGTACGCACACTTCGTCAGCCTGTCCACGATGACCCAAATGGCATCCTTCCCTCCTTGGGAACGAGAAAGCCCTGAGACGAAGTCTATCGTAATGTGTTTCCACTTCCACTCGGGAATGGGTAACGGCTGCAATAGACTAGCTGGCCTCTGGTGCTCCGTCTTGACCTGCTGGCAAACTAGGTATCTCAAAATAAAACGTGATACATCTCTCTTCATCCCGTGCCACCAAAGATGTTCCCGTAAGTCACGGTACATCTTGTTGACACCAGGGTGAATAGAATATCGAGATCGGTGCACCTCCTGCAAGACTGTCTCTATCAGCTCTCCCTTCGGCACGCACAATCGGCTGCCATGCCTCAAAGATCCATCATCTGCTACGGTGAAGTCATCCAGCAATCCAGCTAAAGCCTGGGCTCGAAGTCTGTAAAGACTCTCATCTGTAGACTGTGCCTCCTTGATCTGCTCCATCAACCCTGACTGAATGTCAAACGCCATCATCTGTATCACTGATCCTGGCCGAACTATCTCGATACCGAGCTTCTCCAGATCTTCCCGCAAATACCGATCTGTCATCAGATACCATGCCATCGGATGCCTGTTCAGCACATTTTCCACCATATTTGCCTTCCCGGGGTGATACTGTAAATCGATGTCGAAGTCCTTCATCAACTCCAACCATCCTCTTTGCCTCATGTTCAACTCTTTCTACGTGAGCATATACTTCAAGCTCTTGTGGTCAGTAAAGATTTCCACATGCTCTCTGTATAAGTAATGTTTCCATAACTTGAGTGCAAAGATCACCGCAGCTAACTCTAGGTTATGGGTAGGATAGTTCCGCTTATGAGTCCGTAATTGCCTAGATGCATAAGCAATCACTTTTCCATGCTGCTGTATGACACATCCTAGCCCCTTTCCCGAAGCATCGCTGTATATGGTGAAACCTCCAGATCCTGAAGGTAATGTCAGAACTGGAGCAGTCGTCAGCCTCCTCTTCAGCTCCTCAAATGCTGCCTGGCAGTCCTCTGACCAGATGTACTCTGCGTCCTTCTGCGCCAGCTTCATCATGGGTTCAGCTATCCTAGTAAAGTCCTGGACGAACTTCCTATAATAGCCGGCTAAACCCAGAAAGCTCCTGATCTCTGAAACTGACGTCGGAGCCTTCCATGTCTCAACGGCAGCAATCTTCCTGGGATCCACCGAGATCCCCTCTCCAGTAACTATATGACCGAGAAACTCCACTCGGTCCAAAAAGAACTCGGACATCAACAATTTGGCAAACAACCTCTCATGCCTCATAATCCCCAAAACTGTCCGTAAGTGCTCTGCGTGCTCCTCCGACGTCTTCGAGTATATCAGGATGTCGTCGATAAATACTACGACGAACTTATCCAGATACTGGTGAAATATCTTATTTATCAAGTTTATAAAGACAGCTGGCGCATTTGTGAGACCAAATGGCATCACCAAAAATTTGTACTGCCCGTACTTCGTGTTGAACGCCGTCTTCTGGATGTCTGCAGCCCTGACTTTCACCTGGTGGTACCCGAATCTTAAATATATCCTGGAAAACACCTTCGCTCCACTCAACTGGTCGAATAAATCATCTATCCTGGACAGAGGATATTTGTTCTTAATGGTGATGGTATTCAATGCCCGGTAGTCAATACACAACCGAACTGTACCATCCTTCTTAGGCACAAAGAGCACTGGCGCTTCCCATGGAGAAGTACTAGATCGAATGAAACCCTTTTTTAACAGGTCATCAATCTGCTCCTTCAACTCTACGGCCTCCTTGAGGTTTACTCTATAGCAAGCCCGGGATACTGGCGATGAACCCGGTACTAAATCTATAGTGAACTCCACATCTCTGTCAGGCGGAAGTCCTGGAAGATCCTCTGGGAATACATCCATAAACTCCCTAATGATAGGGTATGGCGGTGCTATCTCCCCAACTGTCGTACAACAGTTCGGCTCTAGGCTGATCTCCGGCCCTGTCCTCTTGACACTGAATGGTGCCGTGCCTAGGGAACTGAACAGAATACTACCCTCATGACAGTCTATAGCTGCATGGGCATAGCTAAGCCAGTCCATCCCCAATATGATATCATACCCGGGGAGTGGCATCACAAAGAATCGTCCCCTAAACTCTCTCCCAGCTATAGTAATACAGCATCTATAGATAGCTCTAATGGACACTGGTCCGCCTTCCGTCATTACTCTACTCATCTTCTCGGTAGGTGTAGCTACTAAGTGGTGTTTATACAAAAATTCTAATGACAGGAAGCTATGAGATGCACCGGAATCAAACAAGCATAGAGCTAGAAAAGTATGCAAATAAATATGACTTGTGATGACGTCAGCCAAATAATCTGGCTCCGAAACCTGCTCCGGCTCTGGCTTAAGATCTAGGCTATAAGCCTTCCCCTGGGGTCCCTTCTGCTGCTGCAGATGTTGTCCAAACCTCTGCTACTGAGTCGGAAGCGGCCCTCTAGGTACCTTAGCTACTGGGCAGTCCCGAAGCTGATGGATGGCAGACCCACAAGCTAAACACTGCCCTAACCTCTTCCTATAGACGATATTGTCGTGGCCTAGTCTTTTAAAGAATCTACACAAAGCTTCCTTCTGTTGTTGCCGGGGTCCCGGGGCTCTAACTGGCGGGGTTGGGTGATGTGATGTAGGAGGACGGTATATCTGCTGGTACGGCGTCGGTGCTATCGGCTGGAATGCCTGACACTTGGACGGTCCCTCGAGGTGTACAGAAGCCGACCTCTTTTAAGACAGAAGATGCTCCTCTATGCTCCGGGCCAACTCTAGGCTCTGGTAGTAGTCAGTCGTACCGTTCGCCACTATAAGAATGCCAATGTCTGGAACTAGACCATGGCAAAACCTACGCGTCATCTCCTCAAGGTCTGCAACTAGACTAAGAGCGAAACGGATCAAACGACTAAACTTCACTGCATACTCGTCAACAGAACGGTTCTCCTGCTGGATGTTCTGGAATCGTAGTCCCATGGCTACCCTAGCGGTGGTCGAGAAGAATTTCTTCTTGAACTGGGTCTTGAACTGATCCCAAGTGGCCTTCCCTCTCACGAATAGCGGCTCATTTCGGAACCAAATTCCTGCCAAGTCTATCAGCAGAAATTCTGCTGCCTCGACCTGGAGGTCACTCGACAACCTAGCTCCAAGGAGCTTCCTCTCTACCGAGTCTAGCCAGTCATCTGCTACAACTATGCCCTCAGTCCCTAAGAACTCCTTAGGGTTCAGACCCATGAAGTCCTTGATTGTCCCCGCTCTCTGCTGTGGCTCTACAGGTGGTGGGACCACGGTACGTTCCTCAGAACGCTCCATGCTCTGGCAGAGTAGGGTGGTCTACTCCTGATGGGTCGTTAGGAACTCCTGGATCAGAGTGAGCAGTTGGTTCCCGTCGAGTGTGACAGAAGCCTGGGTAGGTATAGTAATAGGTGGTGGTGGGAGTATCGGGTCCTGCTGGGACTGTGATGTGGAAGGTGGTGGAGGCATTTGGGTTTATGGATTTATGGATTGGGGGAATATAGTAGGTGGAGGTAGAGGTGTATCGGTCAACTGGTCAACCGACTGGATAGGGAGTGTGCCATTCTCAGGTATGACATACTGGGATGAACAGGTGAGCACCATCTAAACAAATAAATAAAAAGGACTTATAAGGACTCTTTAAGTAAACAATTATGAATAACAAGAAAATCCAATTGTAATAGCGAGCATGTGATGTGTTTCCTATGTTACAGTCCTAGTATTCCTCTAGGTGTTCTAAGCGTCATTCCTAGTGTTGTCTAATTACCTTAAGTTCCTAATTGCAGGCATGCTTGGTACAATGACGTAACCAAAAAAATTAGTCAGGACCTGCGTGGGCTACCACTAAAAATATGTCACAATCCGCTACCCAAATTGTTGGGCCGGGCCGAGTCATGTCCAACCTACGCTTGAGATAAAACGTAGTAAGCTGTTCCAAAGATATGAAAGTAAGACTAAAAGTTGCTAACAGTTCTATATGTAATAAAGAGTCATAAATGCTCCAAACACAAAAGTCATCTCATATAATAGTAAGTCCAAGTACAAGTCCGAAATATAAAGCTGGATACAGGTCCAATCACAAAATAGATAGTCTAATACATAACTACTCTCAAAAGTCCAAAATGTAAATAGACAACTAGACGAGTTTTCCCGCAGGTACATCCTCGTAAGACAAATTCTGGTCCTCGGCAGTAACTCCATAATATGAGTCACAGAGCAACTCCTTCTCAGTAAGTATATCTACAACGTTATCCTGTCAGGACGGGAACAAGTACTGATTCTTACAAACATATAATATTGATCATGTGATGGAAAGAAATGACATATCATGTTTATCCAGTTTTAAATACATTTTCTTATGGCAATAATTAATTGTTTTAAAGTTAAAAACTGTAGTAGGTGAGTGATCAGTCAATAGGTAATCAGGATGTACAGTGGTACATATCAATTTTCTGAAGTGTACATACGTACCCTTAACGGCATCGGTGTATGTCCATACACAAATGCGGGATCAGACATACGACAAAGTTATATATAGAATGTAACAGTGCTCGGTAAATACATACGGAGAAGGGGGGCATGATCACGTACACTACTAACAGTTTCCCCTTAACCCGTTGTTAAACATGTGAGAGATATGAAAACTGTCCTAAACATGGTAGAGACTGAAAGTAATACAACATGTAAAGTTTTAACTTGCTATCCCAAGGATCAGCATTTTACATGGTTGGAAATCACAGTTTATGGTTATAGCAGTATGTAAATTTTATAGAAGTACTTGCCTTTAGCAAAGCAAAGCAGCGATAAAAAGTGCTATAGATGCCGGGTGACTCGTCACTGTAGAAATAAATACATAAACTTAGTTTTTACACTAAGTTAAACACTACAACACTAGTAGTGCAACCCGACTTTCTGACTGGACACCTAGCCAAATGATGACTTTAGCATAGGAGACCAATATGGATTGACACAATACCCTAACTAACTTTCTAGGGCCTTTACACTAGTGCGGGGTGAGGTCCAATATGTCTATAACTCAAAACAACACAAAACATTGAAAGTCGTAATTATTCAATAAATAAATCAAACTGTACACTGTGTTCCAACAATTTTTGAGATAGACAAAAAGCTCAATTTTATATAAAATAAAGTACCAAAATGATCCTTGTTAATTATAGAAATTTATACTAATTTTTCTGGAATTTATAAATGTAGCACCTAGTTTCCCAAATGAGGATAATTTTGAAATTTTGTGTTTATAATTATTTTAATAATGATATTTAATTCATGATATGATTTTTGGTGATTTTAAATCATTTTAAAATTATTTAAATCAATGACTTGTGGTTTTGACGTTTTGCTAGTGAAACCCTAGAGACTGTTTGACCTAGAGCCTAACCATGTGATTATGATATTTTAATATCATTTTTGGCCTAAGGATATTTTTGCATTTGATCTCTTTGAATTATTTTGATATTATTTTATTATTTATGATATTGTTTTGGGGTTATTTGAGTCGGGTTCGAATTTCAACTCAATCCGACTTGAAACGGGGACCCGGGGGTAGTTTGACTCTAGTGGGACCCACACACTAGTTAGTCATGGCCCACATGATATTAATTTTAGTCCACATGATAGAAATATTTTAGTTAGAGGTTAGACTAATTATTATGGATAAGGTTAGTGTGATTAGAGACTTTAGAATAACTAATTTAGCCCCAACCAATTAGCCCTTTCCTAATACTCATGGAATAGGTTAGTGGGGGCATTTTGGACCTTACCATAATAGGACAAATAGCCCCATATGGCCAGCCACTTTGGGAGAAGATAGGCTCAAGTTCATTTCATTATTCTCATCCACACTCTCTCTCTCTTGTTCTTCTCCAAATTCCTAGAGAGCAATCCCTAGCAATTTCTCCACCAAATTCTTCCATTTCACCACCAAATCTTCTTCTTTCCTTCTCCATTCTAGCCAAGGAGGAAGCTACCCAAGTTTGGGAGGATTCGGAGCTCGTTCGTGTCCTTTTGGAATCTCTACGTGTCGGTGTCACTCCGGGAAGACTTTTCTTCGATTCGATCTACCGGGAGGTATAAATCCCTTCTCCTTTTTATTTTCTCATGCATATAGGTCTATTTTGAACCCATAGGAATGACCCCCATGGTTGTATCTCCATTTGTGTCCATGTCGTATCCATTTGGAGGTCATAGGAGTGTCCTTTGTGTTGTGGTTGTGTCCATGTGGAAAAATCCCAAATTTGGACACACTATGTGTTGTTGTTATGTATGAATAAATTATTACATGTTTAATCTCATATTTTTTGTATTGGAGATGTGTTCTATAGTGTCTCATATATATATATTAGTGTAGAGAGTGAGTTCTTGATATATTATGTTATATACTTGTGTTCTTTTGTCTCAAACTACCCAAATCCGTCATGATTTTTATTCACGTTTTTAATTTCAGTCCTAACTTAGAAATGTCATAACTTCTAGCTCAAAGCTCGGTTTAATCTTCCATTTTTTTAAAAGAAGCGTATTGAAGTTAGCTTTCCAAAAACATGTATTAATAGGCCTAATTCTTTCTATAACTTTCTGGAGAATTATTTGAGTGTCAGCTGTACGAAAGACAAACGCGTTATTGGTGTTTTCGCGATTTCGGGAGTTTCCGGAAACGAAAACGCGATCAGTTTGAAGTTTCGGAAAGCTAACACATAGATCTATAACATACTTTAATCCTAAATTTTAATTCATGCTGAGATGGTATAGTATTGATTATTAGTAGGAGTTACTATTCAGCATATGCATTTTGTGCACCCTTGTGTGTAATATAATGTTCCATTTGATTTTAACCCATATTAATTTTATATATATTATGTAATTAAATAGAGAATGCAAGCATGAGTAAATGGTTAAATAAATGATGTATGAGGTGTAAGTATCCTATCTAATGTAAGCATGTATAAGTATGGCTTGTAATGAATATGTAGGTTCCATAGTATGTAATGTATGGTGCATATAGTGGTACAAGGGAATAAATGAATGATGAATGAATGCAAGCATGAATATAATATAATAATAGATATAATGTATGCAATATACAAGTTAATGAGATGTAATGTTCTATGTTAACACAAATCCTATATTACCTCATGTACCCCCTTACACTATGTTGACACTATCACACTTGACACATTGTTCACTTACACTTTGACACTCTTTGATATGTATACACTATGTATGCCCATTTAACCCTCACTTGCCCCTTTGCCATGTTCACATACACACACATAGCCTCTTAAATAAGTATTTATGAATATAGTTAACTTAGCTATGTATGTATATTATATATGTTAGCATATTGTGTTGTAATATATAAGTTTATATAACCATTTGAAATGCTATGATTATAGACCTAATGTTGAATACCAATATATGCATGTGTATATATGTGTAGACATATATAGCTTAAAGTAATAGATTACCTAGTGTATATCCAATGTGAATTCTTGCCTATTTGAGTATTGAATAATTGCATGCTATATAGAGTTGGGTGTATGTTGGCTTGTATAGCCTTGTATTGATGTGTGCTTGCTAGGATAGTCTTGGTTAGGCCTAGTAAGACTTGCTGGGTTAGGACATGACCTAGTTTGACTAGTGCAGTTGACCAGAGTTGACCAAGGGTTGACTTTGGCCTAGTTTGACCTAGATTCATATAGAATGCATTGTAGTGCTTTATATTACCCTTCTGGACATGTTGTGACTTGTGCTGTTCTAATTAGGAGCCAAACACCTCTCTTCGGACAATATCTTTACCTTGGACATTCAGATATCAGGTGAGTACATTCTCTGATCATTTCATATCCTGCTTAGAATTATTTCCTGCATTAAATTACTTTACTTGTACTGTCACGTTGGTCACACGGGTTGGTACTATACGGATCCCTTCTTGAGATGTTATCCTTAGGGAGCATCGGGTACTACATGTTCTGTGCGTTTCACTTACATGTCGTATCACTATGCTTCACAGGTTCTTCGATCACTTGTGACATATACTCTTATGATCACAGAGTCTCCTAGAATCCCCATTTTTGGGACTACTATGTATCACCCTTCGAGGGCTTACCACCCTTCGGGGGCTTATCACCTTTCGGAGGCTTATCACCCTTTGGGGGCATATCACCCTTTGGGGGCTTATCACCTTTCGGAGGCTTATCACCCTTCGGGGGCTGTTACATAGTATCATAACATAACCTGTTTGGATCCTTGTGTACTGATTGGGGGTACAGGGGAGTAGAAGTAGACATGTGAATAATACCCAAGTAGTATCTTATCAGAATCTCTTCCATAGTGTCTTATCAGAATCTCCTATGCCATTTACATGTCTATATTGTACTCTGACTCACTAGCCACATGTTAATTCTCTATTTATAGTAGATATTTCTATTATAGCTCTCTCTCTCTGTTTACATACAGCATTTCTTTCAGTACCTGCATCTTACTTTACTGTATGATTATATTTTCTAACATGCTATGAACTGTTGAGATGTAATGTGCTCGCTCCTGTCCTGACTGGACCCGTTGATAAATTTTACAGATAGCCTGGAGGTTGCCTGCTAGCCTAGAGGAGACAGTAGAGGTTGCATAGATAGCTAGGGTTTTTGCTTATAGTTTATTTTCAGTCATCTTAAGTTGTTTTTATGGATTACTGTATTTGGGTTTTGAGATGTATTCTGAGTTTGTATCTTAGACACTTAGACTTCTATCTGTTGTATCTTTTTTCGACTTCATGTTTTATCTATCTTCCTTTATGCTCTACCTTAGATGTGATTGAGTTTACATTCTGCTATGTCACACCCATTCGGGGAGTATAAATTGTTTAGTCTTATACTGTTAGATGCATTGAGACCTAGGACAGCGTTCTACCGTCGATACTGCGGCGTAGGCTGGGCGTTGTTACGTTATCGTGTCCTAACTCTAGGGTGCGGATCGTGACACATTTTTAGTGGTGGCCCATGCAGGTCGAGTTTGTGTAGTGGTATTCGAACTAGAGTACCACTACAGCCTGCAGTAGGATTAGGATATATTTTTGAAGATACTCAATCACAATTAGGATCCCTTGAGAGATTCCTGGGACGACCCTTGAGAATCTTGTTTAACTCCGATTTGAAAACTCTTTTCTTTTTTCTTGATTTGATTTATCTTTACTTTCTGCTATTGAATTTGATTTTGATGGATTATTATTGAATTTGAGTTTATATTTATTGATTTTGATGAAGATTGTTGAAATTTGAATCTTGATGTTAGCTATAGCATCCGAGTTTGTAGTTATATGATTTGAAGGATTTTTTTCATTTCTGAATTTGGATGTTCGTTGATAAATTTGATTTTTTTTTGTATTCATTGTTGATTTAATTTAATTTTTGGCAAGATGAAATTATATGGGCTAGGTCATCTAAGTTATGGAAATCTTGTCTTCTATAGTCACATTAGCCAGCATGGTGAGGACATATAGTCTGATTTTGGATATATTTCTCGGGTGTGGAAATTTAAGGTTTTCGCAGCCAAGCTAGCGGCATCGCGAAAATGTTAAATACCATGATTCTAGAGGTATGTGCATAAGTCAAGGACTCTGTGATTATCGTAGCCTTGCTCACTAGTATGACGAGGATTTAGAGTACCATAATTTTGGATAGACGCATATGATTATCAGATTGTACCTTAAATATTTTCGAACATGTTTTTGCTACTTTTGTTTCAGTCATTCAAAAAAAAAGAGAAGGAATTATTGTTGTTTTGTTTTGTTTTGTTTCTCATTGTTTACTTAGGATGTAGCTTTAGCTATTTTTATAAACCTTGTGTAACTTTTTACAAAAAATTATTTCTTCTTAATACAATAAACCAATGATTTTGCTAGGCCTTATTTTGGATTTGGTATTATAATTCTTGTTTCAAAAAAAAATGGGTCCCTCTTTTAAATAGATAAGCAGAACAGATTCTATTATCATTCTTTTTCTGCCAATATTTTTACTACCATCATTCCTTGTCTTATATACCTGTCCTGATTATATCAATTCTCTGTCTCGTATATAATTCTGTCAGCTATACCTTGACAACTCTTGAATCTTCATATCATTTTGCCTGAGAAATGTTAAGGAAGTGACGTAAATTATGTAGCTCAGAGAAGACGTAACTGGTTATTTTATGATGATCTAAAGGAAATCAAATGTGGAGTGTTCCATATGGAAACTTGAGATAGAAATGTGGTAAAGGTCTCGAATAGAATAAAGAGATGTATATTGCCAATCTGGAAACAATTACATTTAGAGAAATTTTGGGGTTATGAGATAGTTTATAGGTGTATTCAAAACTAATGAGAATATCAGAGGTCAACCTAGTTTTGAGAACTTAGAAAATCTTGGTTATTGATTCTGGGGAAAACTTTTACTCTGAGGCTATGTAGAAGGTTAGTAATGGAAAAGAGAAGTTAATTGTGTTTAATAAGGATATTAAACAAGATGTTGCGAGGAAATGACTAGGGATAGAGAGAGCACAAAGTTATGGAAGTTTAGAGATTGTTGTGAAATATTTTAGGAGAATAATATTCAAGGGTATATGTCGAAGAAAATACGGAAGTTGATTTTATGATGAAAGATAAGTTTTGTAAGGCCTAGAGATTTAAACTAAATAATACGAGGAGAACAATTTGAACAAGTTCAAGGAATTCGTAAACGGGATTTAGAGGTTTTGGGTCAAATTTAAGACAAGGTGAAAGAACTTGAAAATTTAAATAAATGGTTAATGTTGATTCCTAAATGTGAGGGTTGTGCTTCAAGAGTGATGTTTGGAAATTGGGAATTGCCTACGGTAGTCATGGTAAGGGTTTAAGTAAAGGTTAAATTTTCATATGGAGACTGGTGAGGTAAAGATATGATTGGCAAGTTATGACCAGATGAACTTAAGAGTATCAGAAGCAGATGACTAACTCGATCTTCATTATTTTTGTGCATTAATTACCACCCTCTTGAACTCCCACTTTCTAATTGAGATCCTTGACGTTCCTTATCGTGACTTTGATATTCGGAATATAATACTAGCTGTTACCCTCCAACAAATCTTATATGCAAGACATAGACGAGCTCACCTTCGTGTAGGTATATCATGTCCCACTAAAACCTGTCTTCTTGTACTCTATTTTCTTGATATGATTTTCTGGTCAACTGGCTAAACTATAACCTCTACCATTATACTAAATTTCTTCTTATTTCAATTAGAAATCCAGCCTTGACTCAATTCTTTCGACCCGACATGTGATGGTGTTCTGCTTGTTTCCTTAGATGCTTAACCTTGTACCTTATCTGATTACTTGACCCGTTGGTTAGAAACTTGGACTATGTAATTCCTTTCATCATTACCATCCTTATATCTTGTGCTGCTAAATCCTTAGTTTTGCAAGCTTATCTATTTCGAGCTTGGTCATGACATATTTTATTGGGTGGCCACCCACTAACATATTGTCTAATCAGAACTGGTACATGATGGTCTGATCAACCTATTGTACTTTGGTTTGCTTTTTCATGTATCAATCTACGAGAATGGAGACATAGTTAAACTTGACCCTAGAGTCTCATTCGCGACAGCCTTGACAATTTTCTTTGAAATCTTTTTATCGCCTATGACCTCGTATTCGTACTCAGTCGAATTAAATTTAATCATGACCTGAACCTCCATCATTGGATGCTCGTGCTCATACTTTGATTTCATTGATTTTCCTTCTTGCCCAAATCTCGTTTTATCCCAAAATTGATCAACTTAGATCGTGTCAAGACAAAAATCTATTTGTGATTTGTTGTGCCTAAATTTTCAATTTTTGCCATTTTATGGAATAGTAACCTTTTAATAATTTCTTAGTTGCTTGTTAATGACCAATTTTTATATAGGATGGTAGACAGCCCTACCCTTGATGATTGTTGTTCCTTACCTTCCCAATTAGGACACCCTAGATTGTTTGTGTGTTGATACCATAGTACTGTTTTGACCTAGAATGATTAGTGTACCTAGGTGAGACTTCCAACTGCTACGGTATGCCCTGACCTTGTATACTATTCCTTCAAATTGCATGATTTAGATTAAAAAAAAATTTAGACCTTGATTGTTGGGAAATAGGGACGTCACTCCATTAATATCAGTTGTAGATATATGGGTTAGTCCTTGATGTGTGGATGTGTGTCTATAAACATGTAGCTTAGGAGATTTAGGAGAGATTATGTATCATCCTTGATAGGATGTACTAGTCTTTTGGTGAGTATAAATGTGTTATGAGAGATAGGGGCCTATATGTCTTAGTAATGCATCGTTACTATGGTAATAGAATGTATTAATAGATGGTTAATAGGAAGATAATAGTTTGAGCATACCTATAGCCTATGATCAGTTCCTTTTCATCCTTAGTTAAGACCACTTTAAAATAGGTCCAGTCCCTTGGATATAGGTTCCAGTCCATATTTTATTGAAGTTCCATTACCGCCGTACAGCAGAGCAATATTGGAGGTATTCCTAGATTGACACTTTTAGATGTCCGTTTATTATTCCAGTGTTAGGAAGTGTTACCTTAGATATTGGGTAGGTTAGAGGCTCTAGAAGGAGTACTATCGATCTTAAATTTCGAGGACAAATTTTTCTAAGGTGGGTAGAGTTGTAGCACCCAGTTTCCCAAATGAGAATAATTTTGAAATTTCGTGTTTATAATTATTTTAATAATGATATTTAATTCATGATATATTTTTGGTGATTTTAAATCATTTTAAAATTTTAAGTCAATGACTTGTGGTTTTGACGTTTTGCTAGTGAAACCCTAGAGACTTTTAACCTAGAGCCTAACCATGTGATTATGATTTTTAATGTCATTTTTGGCCTAAGGATATTTTTGCATTTGACCTCTTTGAATTATTTTGATATTATTTTATTATTTATATTTTTTTGGGTTATTTGAGTCGGGTTCGAATTTCAACACTCAATCCGACTTGAAACGGGGACCCGGGGGTAGTTTGACTCTAGTGGGACCCCACACTAGTTAGGCATGGCCCATGATATTAATTTTAGTCCACATGATAGAAATATTTTAGTTAGAGGTTAGACTAATTATTATGGATAAGGTTAGTGTGATTAGAGACTTTAGAATGACTAATTTAGCCCCAACCAATTAGCCCTTTCCTAATACTCATAGAATAGGTTAGTGGGGGCATTTTGGACCTTACCATAATAGGACAAAGCCCCATATGGCCAGCCACTTTGTAGGCTCAAGTTTATTTCATTTCTCATCCACACTCTCTCTCTTGTTCTTTCCCAAATTCCTAGAGAGCAATCCCTAGCAATTTCTCCACCAAATCCTTCCATTTGCCACCAAATCTTCTTCTTTCCTTCTCCATTCTAGCCAAGGAGGAAGCTACCCAAGTTTGGGAGGATTCGGAGCTCGTTCGTGTCCTTTTGGAATCTCTACGTGTCGGTGTCGCTCCGGGAAGGCTTTTCTTCGATTCGATCTACCGGGAGGTATAAATCCCTTCTCCTTTTCATTTTCTCATGCATATAGGTCTATTTTGAACCCATAGGAATGACCCCCATGGTTGTATCTCCATTGTGTCCATGTCATGTCCATTTGGAGGTCATAGGAGTGTCCTTTGTGTTGTGGTTGTGTCCATGTGGGAAAATCCCAAATTTGGACACACTATGTGTTGTTGTTATGTATGAATGAATTATTACATGTTTAATCTCATATTTTTTGTATTGGAGATGTGTTCTATAGTGTCTCATATATATATATATTATAGTGTAGAGAGTGAGTTCTTGATATATTATGTTATATACTTGTGTTTTTTGTCTCAAACTACCCAAATCCGTCATGATTTTTATCCACATTTTTAATTTCAGCCCTAACTTAGAAATGTCATAACTTCTAGCTCAAAGCTCGGTTTAATCTTCCGTTTTTTTTAAAAGAAGAGTATTGAAGTTAGATTTCCAAAAACATGTATTAATAGGCCTAATTCTTTCTGTAACTTTTTGGAAAATTATTTGAGTGTCAGCTGTACGAAACAAACGCGTTCTCGGTGTTTTCGCGATTCCGGAGTTTTCGGAAACGAAAACGCGATCCGTTTGAAGTTTCGAAAAGCTAACACATAGATCTATAACATACTTTAATCCTAAATTTTAATTCATACTGAGATGGTAC
The DNA here is from genome assembly GCA_029216955.1 of Iris pallida. Taxonomy (NCBI): domain Eukaryota; kingdom Viridiplantae; phylum Streptophyta; class Magnoliopsida; order Asparagales; family Iridaceae; genus Iris; species Iris pallida. The sequence continues at coordinate 34,217,769 of JANAVB010015600.1, forward strand.
AGTATTGATTATTAGTAGGAGTTACTATTCGGCATATGCATTTTGTGCACCCTTATGTGTAATATAATGTTCTATTTGATTTTAACCCATGTTAATGTATATACATGTAATTAAATAGAGAATGCAAGCATGAGTAAATGGTTAAATAAATAATGTATGATGTAAGTATCCTATCTAATGTAAGCATGTATAAGTATGGCTTGTAATGAATATGTAGGTTCCATAGTATGTAATGTATGGTACATATAGTGCAAGGGAATAAATGATGATGAATGAATGCAAGCATGAATGTAATATAATAATAGATGTAATGTATGCAATATACAAGTTAATGAGATGTAATGTTCTATGTTAACACAAATCCTATATTACCTCATGTACACCCCTTACACTATGTTGACACTATCACACTTGACATATTGTTCACTTACACTTTGACACTCTTTGATATATACACTATGTATGCCCATTTAACCCTCACTTGTCCCTTTGCCATGTTCACATACACACATAGCCTCTTAAATAAGTATTTATGAATATAGTTAACTTAGCTATGTATGTATATTATATATGTTAGCATATTGTTGTAATATATAAGTTTATATAACCATTTGAAATGCCATGAATATAGACCTAATGTTGAATACCAATATATGCATGTGTATATATGTGTAGACATATATAGCTTAAAGTAATAGATTACCTAGTGTATATCCAATGTGAATTCTTGCCTATTTGAGTATTGAATAATTGCATGCTATATAGAATTGGGTGTATGTTGGCTTGTATAGCCTTGTATTGATATGTGCTTGCTAGGATAGTCTTGGTTAGGCCTAGTAAGACTTGCTGGGTTAGGACATGACCTAGTTTGACCTAGTTTGACTAGTGCAGTTGACCAGAGTTGACCAAGGGTTGACTTTGGCCTAGTTTGACCTAGATTCATGTAGAATGCATTGTAGTGCTTTATATTACCCTTCTGGACATGTTGTGACTTGTGCTGTTCTAATTAGGAGCCAGACACCTCTCCTCGGACAGTATCTTTACCTTGGACATTCAGATATCAGGCGAGTACATTCTCTGATCATTTCATATTCTGTTTAGAATTATTTTTTGCATTAAATTACTTTACTTGTACTGTCACGTTGGTCACACGGGTTGGTACTATACGGATCCCTTCTTGAGATGTTATCCTTAGGGAGCATCGGGTACTACATGTTCTGTGCGTTTCACTTATATGTCGTATCACTATGCTTCACAGGTTCTTCGATCACTTGTGACATATACTCTTATGATCACAGAGTCTCATAGAATCCCCATTTTTGGGACTACTATGTATCACCCTTCGGGGGCTTACCACCCTTCGGGGGCTTATCACCTTTCGGAGGCTTATCACCCTTTGGGGCATATCACCCTTTGGGAGCTTATCACCTTTCGGAGGCTTATCACCCTTCGGGGCTGTTACATAGTATCATAACATAACCTGTTTGGATCCTTGTGTACTGATTGGGGGTACGGGGGAGTAGAAGTAGACATGTGAATAAACCCAAGTAGTATCTTATCAGAATCTCTTCCATAGTGTCTTATCAGAATCTCCTCTGTCATTTACATATCTATATTGTACTCTGACTCACTAGCCACATGTTAGTTCTCTATTTATAGTAGATATTTCTATTACAGCTCTCTTTCTGTTTACATACAGCATTTCTTTCAGTACCTGTATCTTACTTTACTGCATAATTATATTTTCTAACAAGCTATGAACTGTTGAGATGTAATGTGCTCGCTCCTGTCCTGACTGGACCTGTTGATAAATTTTACAGATAGCCTGGAGGTTGCCTGCTAGCCAGAGGAGACAGTAGAGGTTGCATAGATAGCTAGGGTTTTTGCTTATAGTTTATTTTCAGTCATCTTGAGTTGTATTTATGGATTACTGTATTTGGATTTTGAGATGTATTCTGAGTTTGTATCTTAGACACTTAGACTTCTATCTGTTGTATCTCTTTTCGACTTCATGTTTTATCTATCTTCCTTTATGCTCTACCTTAGATGTGATTGAGTTTACATTCTGCTATGTCACCCCCATTCGGGGAGTATAAACTGTTTAGTCTTATACTGTTAGATGCATTGAGACCTAGGACAGCGTTCTACCGCCGACACTGCGGCGTAGGCTGGGCGTTGTTACGTTCTCGTGCCCTAAATCTAGGGTGCGGGTCGTGACAATAAACCTTCATAAATATTTATTAAAAATCAGCAAACATATGTATCCTGAAAATGAGTTCTCTTTTCCTATTTTTATAAAATACCAAAATTATTTATTAAATGCTGGAAAAATTATAATAAATTATCTACATTAACATAGTATTTAAATACAATTTTTCCCAAATTTTTACAGTACTTAAAATATATATAAAAATTCAACAACACAAGCAATAGTTTCTGGAAATTAATTAATTAATTAATTATTTACTATTTTGTCCTTGTATTCGAAATTGAACCGAAGTCCAGATACAGGACCCAGAGCCATGAATCAAGTCCAATATGACTTGTACAGACTCTAAATATATTAGACACAATTGGGCCCAAAAACCCATGCTAGGCTTGGACATCAATTGGTCATAATCAATAAAAAGCAGTAATTTATATACATAAATATATTTTTAAAGTGCTAAAATATAAATGTCACAATTTAAATAATAAAATGACTTGTGAATTTATGCACAATAATATTTTGTACAAAGTAGAATGTGATAATATATAAATATACAACAACAATATTTATATATATACATACAATATAGATATTTTATATATATATATATATATATAATATTATATATATATAATATTATATATATATAATATATATATATATATATTTAGTATTTCTTATATATATATATATTTGTATATTTATTATATGTATATATCCATTATATATATTTCTTATATATATATATTTGTATATTTATTATATGTATATATATCCATTATATATATAATATATATATATATATATATATATATAATATATATCTATAGATATATATATTACAATACTGTATACATATATATAACAGTATATATATAATATTATATTATAATACATATACAATATACATATATATAAAATACTATATACATATACATATATAAAAAAATATACATATATACATATATAATAAAATAACTAAAACCAAAACAAAACCAAAAAGAAAGAAGGGGGCTCGAACTCGGGTCAGGCAAAGGGGTCGGGTTTTAGGCACGATCGGGCTGGCCTGGGGGTTAGCCCGAGCCATCTGTTAGGAAAGGTTCGAGTTAGTTTTAGGTTAGATTTAGGTTAACGGGTTTTAAACCCGATAGCCAAACTTCGTGTCCTGACTGTTAAGGACACGAAGAACGACCGAGTCCAAGTGTCCTAACCATGCACGACACGCACGACCCAAGTCAGCCGTGTCCTGACTTACCATTAGAGTCTTCGTGTCCAGGCGAGTCATATAGGTGAGTACGAGACACTAATACGACACGAAACAGAACTAACACGTACGTGTCCAAGTCGAGCGGGCTGTTGGTGCGGCGATAGGCGGAGGAAGCGTCGGCGTCATGGCGCTTGGGTGGTGCTGCACTCGGCTGGCCTCGACGAACTTGGTGGTGGTGGTTGTGGGTGGTGAAGGTGGCTGGGGAGGTGGCGCTATGGGTCGCCGGAGTTAGGGTTAGGGTTAGTGTTCTCGTCGGGAAGGGTCTAGGGTGTCGAAATTAGTCTAGGATTAGGGTTCGGGGTCGGGGAGTATTTATAGAGGGGTAGGTCGGTTGAAATGGGGTAGGTCGGCCGTGCGGTGGCAGTCGCCGCTCGTCGACGGTCGTCGGGGGCAGGTAGGAACGTGGGGAGGGGGTGATGGTGGATTTACCGAAAAGTCCCCCAATTTTGGGGTTTGGCAAAAGGTTCCGCTTTCATCGGTTTGTAAATAATTATTTGCAAACCGCAATAAAAATAATTCAACTAATTACAATTTGATATTAAAACAAATTTAAAAATTACAAAGCGATATTAAAACAATTCAATTTATTATAAAATGATATATTTTGATTTAAAAACTATTTAAAAATCATTCAAAAATTCTAAAAAATTCCTAGCAATTATATTAATCTATTTTAAATATAAAAGCTATTTATATTATAAAAATATTATTTTGAAATTTAGGGGCTTACACGTATACAAGGCACAAAAGAAGACGTCTATACAAGTATACCCAAAAGAAAAATGGGGGAACAACACAGATGACCAGGGTTAGGGATGAAGCGGGGACCAGAATGCGCTTGAACTATGGGAGCACAGGGTGCTCCGTTTATGGAATTGGCGAGAGATTTCCCGAATGAGCTTGTCGGCATGGAAAGGGTGACCTTCGTATCTCGTTTTGTTGCGATTCTTCTAAATGACCCACGTTGCGACTGCTGCGATCTGGTGTCCGTGGGACGCATTACCCCAAGAGGCTACAAGATCGTGGAAGCATCCGCCAGTCGGTACAATACTGAAGTGCTGGTTAAGGGTCCTCCAGATACCTCTAGGCAGGTTCCCCTGACAGAAGATGTGATCAATGGTCTCCATCTGGTGGTCTGAGCAGCAATTGCAGGCTGATGCTAAGCTGATCCCGATGGTGTTGAGGATGTCGTCAGTGGGAAGCTTCTTCCTAATTGCTCTCCACATGAGGAAGGACCACTTCTTAGGGATGCAAGTGTGCCAGTAGTGAGCAGTGATATGATGCGGTTGGCCGATACCAAGGAAAGCGGATCTAGCCGACCTAACTGAAAATGCTCCGGATGCCTCGAGAGTCCATCTCAATGCATCGGTCTCACGCCCGATTCTTAGACCGTTGAGGCGGACTCTGTTCTCCATGTCAGTGCCGCCCCATTCGCACATCTTATCCCAGTCCCAGTCGTCAGTAATGTGGTTCCATATGTCCTTAATCCTACAGTCTCTCGGGATCTCCGTGAGACTAGGGATCAAGCTGTCCCCTGTCCATCTCTTCCGGAATGGGTTAGATTCGCCGGTGCCTAGATGTAGTCTTATGACATGCTCGGCCAGTTCACGTCCGGTTAGGATACGACGCCAAGCCGCTGAAGATCTGCTATTGGATGTGGCCTCTGAAGAGTGGATGTGCTTGAAGTACCTATCTTTCATAAACCTGCTCCATAAATTCTTGCTTGTCCGGAGGAGCTACCACAATTTCATCAAGAAGGCCTTAATGATGTTAGTGAGTTTGTTGAATCCCAGGCCCCCTTCCTCCGTCGGACGAGCCATTGAGTCCCAACTCGCTCAATGATGCTTATCATGTCCGTTGCTATGCCCCCAGAAGAAGGTGCAAAAGATCTGCTCTATCGATGAAAGAACCTTCAACGGCGGAGAGCATACGACTATAGTATGGATTGGTATGGAGGTGAGCACATGATTGATAAAGATCATCTTGCCTCCTGGAGATAAGGTGGCGTTGTGCCACCCTTCGAGTTTGTTCCTGATTCTACCGATTAACGGCTCAAAGGTCCTAGCATTGGATTTTCCGTACATAAGGACATCCGAGATAGTTAAATGGGGGGATCGACAGAGAAGGATGTTAAGTTGGAAATCTTGCTCGCCTGCTCTGTATTGATGTTGTGGTGGGCATAGATGACGCTCTTGGAAGGGTTGATTTTCTGGCCTGAGAAAGTAGAGTACCGCTGCAGGGTGTTGTGGACCACTTGAACCGCCCTTTCGTCCCCGGATGAGAAGATAAGCTTCGTCCGCAAAAGCCAGATGGGTGATGGTTGGACATCAGCTGGCTGTGTGGTATTGTTGGAAATGCGGGAGACTGATCATGTTATTAAGGTTCCTGAGAGCATCAGCCGCTATGATAAAAACAGTGGAGGATAGAGGGTCGCCTTGTCTAACACCGCGACTGAATTTGAAGAATCCCTCAGCTTGACCGTTAATGACTGTGGAGAACCACGAGTTGCTGATGGATCTCCACACAGTGTTGGTCCAAGTTTCGGAGAAGCCAAAAGCCCTGAATACCCATATCATAAATTGCCAGTCCAATCTGTCGTAAGCTTTCTCTATGTCGATTTTTACGATGATGTTGCCCCCTCTGACGGGAAATTTTATGCAGGTGATTAACTCTTAGGCTAACATGATATTCTCTTGGATGTTTCTCGTATGAACAAACCCACTTTGCTCAATGGAGATGATCCTGGGAAGGAGACCCGCCATTCTGGTTGCGATGATCTTAGAGATAATCTTGTTGGTGAAAGTGCATAGGCTTATGGGCCAAAAGTCGCGAAAGGACTCCGGGTTGTCTTTTTTCGGGATGAGGATCAGATTGGCACTGGAAATGGCTTTGGGGTAAGTGGCTCCTTCGAAGAAAGCGATAGCCGCTTCGATGATGTCCTGTTTGATAATGTCCCAGCACGAGCAGAAGAAGACCCCCGAAAACTCGTCAGGACCCGGGGCACTGTGCTCGTTCAGAGCCCACACCGCATCTCTTACTTCCTGATCGGTGGGACGGCGTTCTAACTGGGTTTTGTCGGTTTCGTCGATGATGTAGGGGATTTGATCTAGAAAGGCATTGTCTTTGTGGACCGTCTCTTTGGTGAATAATTTGGAGTAGAATTCCGTGGCGGCTGCCTGGATGCTCTTTTGGTCGGAAATGATGTTCCTATTGCCGTCAGTGGTATGGTGAATCGTAAGCTTCCGTCTGCGGCCATTGACGTAAGCATGGAAGTATTTCGAGTTTTTGTCCCCGTCACTGTCCCATTTCAACCTCGCTTTCTGTTTCCAGAAGTCAGTCTCCACTTTGAGTCTGAATTTGAGCATAGCCTTGGTAAGGTTCAGGGCTGTCCTGGCCGCCAGGGATCGGTCCGACGCGAACCTGGCTTCAGCACGGGTGACGTTGTCTTTCGCAGTCTGAACGGCTTAAAAAATGTCCCCATAGGAAAGTTTGCTCCAATTGGACAGTGCTTTCCTCGTAGCCTTGAGTCTTTTGCTCACCCGGGCCAGGGGGTCGGGTGAGTCCTCGCGATTCCAAGCTTTTGCGACGATGCCCAAGAATTGGGGGTGCTCGATCCAGAAATCGAGGAACTAAAAATTCTTTTTGGGTGGGTTGGTGTTGCTTTTGATTTCCACCAGCAGCGGGGCATGGTCGGATTCAGAGGAATTGAGATGGGATAGCTTGGTGGTGATCCCCATGCCGTGCCACAGGTCGTTCGTAATGGCTCTGTCGAGACGGGAGTATTGGCGTCGGTCGCCTTCTTGTATGTTGCACCAGGTGAAGGCATTGCCCGAGAACTGGAGGAAGATGAGGTGGGCATTGAAGATAAAGTTATTGAAGTCTTGCATGGCTAGTATAGGAGGAGGACGCCCCCCAAATTTCTTTTCTCTGCAGGTAATCGCATTAAAGTCTTCGATGCAAAGCCAAGGAGAGCTGGTATGGTGCAGGTGAATATTGAGGAGATCGTTCCACAGTTGTTTTCGCTCTGTGATATCACAACTGCCATGGACCGCTGAGAGGATAGCGCGCTCGGGAAGCATGGGGTGTTCCAACCAACAGGAAAGGGCCTGACGGGATTCCTGGATGATGCCAAAGTTGACGTCCTGAGTGCCGAGGATCCAAATGTCGTGTCTGCCCGCTATTGCGGTGGGGAGATTCAGCTGCAGTTGGATGGATTTCAGTCTTTTGATGGGGATTTTGGGTTCTAGGATAATAAGGATGTCGATCTTGTGGATTTTTCGGAGACTGGAAACTCTCCTTAATGTAGGTTTTTTCCCCAGACCGCGGACATTCCAGGATAGGATGTTTATCATTAAAGAGTTGGGGTGGTAGTGGTTTTGTTCTGCTTGGTAGCGGATCTAGTTTGGATGGTTGTGGTCTCATCGGCTCCTTTCTGGTTGTTGACCCCACTCGAGGTGGTTGCTACTGCTTTTGTCGGGTGGAAATGGCCCCGGTTAGATTGTTCGTGAGGGTCCGAGAGGTGACCAATCGATTC